>JACRUU010000019.1:20001845-20031845 GCA_030449085.1 Kryptopterus vitreolus
GGCACAGCTGGCCACAGAGGTGGGAAACGCGACGGCGTCACGGGCTGCGGCGAGACTGGCGCCTCAAGGCTTGTGCACTGGGAAGGAAAGTCTGGTGCAGTTGAACAACACGTATTCAGATGTCTCCCAGTTGAGACTGACGTATAACGTGTACAAGGCCGTGTACGCCGTGGCTTACGCACTGCACAACCTGGAATACTGCGTTCCCGGGAAAGGGCCGTTTGTCGGCGGCTCGTGTGCCGATATCACCAACTTTGAGCCTTGGCAAGTGAGTAGAAAACGCGTTTCTAACAGGAGCAGTATTCTTTTTCACGACGGCTTCGCAGGGTTTTTCAGGATCTTAGCTCAAGGTTTCAAGGTATTGGACTTTGCATTGGAAGGTCGTGAGGGCAAATCCCATTGTCACCAAGCTGCCACTGTTGGTCCAATGAGCTGAGCTCCTCAGCAAGGCCCTTATGACTGAGATGTACCAAGGTCTGTGTCCCAGTCATTTGAGTCGATTCACTATATGGAGTGTTTAAGGCTCTGGGCTCTGATTGGAAGGTCGGGTGTTCAGCCCCGGTAAGCCCTGCTGTTAGGGTTGCACAAGCCAGTGCCTCCTAGTTCTGAAAAAATTCCCCAAGCCTGAAAGATGGGGAGGGCTTTAGGAAGGAAGGGAATTCAGGGTAAAGAAAAAATGCTGCAAAACTAATATGCGGACCGTTTGCTCTGGCGCCCCCTAATGGGAGAAAAAATTGATTTGGGAAATACTGTAAATGCAGCTCATTGTATTCAGGTCTAAAGATCAGCTACATGGTGTTTATTACAATGGTGATGCAGATGAGACTGAGGAACTGTTAAAAACAATAAATATTTGAAATGTTGGGATATTTCTTATTATTATATATTTCCTGAGGCAAAACATTCATGTTTAACATGGGTTTAAATACACAGATATTTAATATCTACATATAATGATGCAATATAATATATATATATATATATATATATATATATATATATATATATATATATATAAACTAAACTAAACAATGGTGTGCTGTGTCCTAACACCGTTTCTGCCTCATTAGCTGATGTACTACTTGAAAAACCTGCGGTTCACTGTCCCCTACACCCGAGAGGAGATCTTCTTTAACGATGGTGAAGTTCCTGGCTTTTACGAGATCCTGAACTGGCAGAGGGCTTCAGATGGAGGGGTTACGTATGTGCATATCGGCCAATACAACAGCACGGCGCCGGCCGGTGAAAAGCTGTCCATCGACAACTCCTCCATTATATGGCATAACAATGTACTGCAGGTCGGTGAGATTGTTATAACTTGTCATATTGTGCCCTACGTCCTCCTCTTACAGGAGTAACGGCTTGTCACTTGTTCATTCGCTAACAATCCTACAGCAACTTATGGGCAATATTTGCTGCTGATCTACTAAAATGTGTCCTGCTGCATGCGATCTGCTGCACGTGATCTCTTTTCTGTGATCTGATTGTGTGGCATGGTGCATGCGATTTGCTACATGTGATCTCTTAAATATGATTTGCTGCATGTGATCTCTTGTATGCAACTGGATTTGTGTGGCATGCTGCATGTGATGTGTGTGCTATCTACTAATTGTGATCTACGGCATGTGATCTACTAATGACATCTGCTGTGTGTAGACTGCTGCATGCAATCTTTTTCATGTGATCTACTGTATGTGACGTGCTTCACGTCACATACTATGTGTAATCTGATACAAGCGATCAAATTAATGTGATCTGCTACATGTGATCTACTAATGACATCTGCTGCATGTGATTCGTTACATGCAATCTAGTGAAATACGTCCTGTCTATGTGATCTATGGCTTATGATCCGCTGCAGGTAATCACTTGCGTGTAATCTGATTTGTGCGACATGTAGCCTTTGATTTGTATGCAATTTGCTGCGTGTGATCTACTACATCTGACCTCCTGCATGTGATCTACTAAATGGCATCTGCTGCATTTAAAAGTGTTTTGCCGTACTTCTGGTTTTGCAGACGCCACGCTCCGTGTGTAGCGAGAGATGCCAGCCTGGCACACGTATGGGCATCCGTCAGGGAGAACCCGTCTGCTGCTTTGACTGCATCCCATGTGCAGACGGAGAGATTTCTAACACTACAGGTCAGATTTGGCTTTTCCCCAGATCACGGTTCTGTGTGTGTGTGTGTGTGTGTGTGTGTGTGTGTGTGTGCAGATCAATCGAATGTACTCAAAATAAAACATTTCTTCGGCAGATGCCAGAGGTTGCCTTCAGTGTGGGGAGGACTACTGGTCCAACGCCAACCGTGACGCATGCGTACCCAAGACCATCGAGTTCCTGGACTTCAGCGAGGCCCTGGGCATCACACTGATCGTCATCTCTGTTTTCGGCGCTGTCCTGACCATCGTGGTAGCCGTGGTGTTCCTCAAATACTTAAACACGCCTCTGGTGCAGGCCAATGATCCTCTGCTGAGCTTCACCCTGCTGCTGGGGCTGGTGGTCACGTTCCTCTGCTCTATCGTCTTCCTGGGGGAGCCACGCCTCTGGTCCTGCATGACTAGCCAAGTGGCTCTGGCTCTGGGTTTTGCCCTGGCTTTGTCGTCCCTCATGGGCAAGTCATCTCTGCTGATGCTCAGAGCAAGAGCCATCAAAGCCATGAGGGCGGCAGCCAAAGCGGCCAAAGCCGCGGCGGCGGCGTCCGAGCAGAGCGGCGACACGGCGGCGATAGCGCCCGCCATACCGCAGAAAAACGACATCGACCCCATCAAACCTCCTCAACAGAGGACCATGATGATCGTGTGCACACTGATCCAAGCCATCGCCTGCACCGTGTGGCTCATCCTGGTCCCGCCTCATCCCGTGAAGAACACCGCCGCCCAGAACATCAAAATCATTCTGGAGTGCGATCCCGGAAACATCATCTTCATCTGCTGCATCTTCGGCTACGACGTGATCCTGGCGCTGATGGCCTTCGTGTTCGCCTTCGTTGCACGCAAACTCGAGGACCACTTCAGTGAGGGCAAGTGCGTCACCTTCGGCATGCTGGTGTTCTTCATCGTCTGGATCTCCTTCGTCCCGGCGTACCTCAGCACGCGCGGAAAGTTCATGGTGGCCGTCCAGATCTTTGCCATATTAGCTTCTAGCTTCGGCCTGCTCGCCTGCATCTTCCTCCCCAAGTGCTACGTGCTGCTGGTTAAACCCGACAGGAACAAGGAGGAGCTGATGGTGCCCAGGGCCAAGAGGCCTGAATCCGGAACCACTGGAACGTCTGCATCGCTCGCCACCACCGACACCAACGGTACCATCGCAACTATAGACGGATGATCCGAACGGCTACAAAGTTACATCTAATAATCAGAACTTTTCCTATTCATTTGTAATTGAATCCCCAAAACAATGGACAGAAAGAAAAATTACTTCAGTGTAAGACGAGGTAAAAAGAAAATCACAGTACATCCAAAAAACATCATAAAATAAAGATGCTACGAAGTCCATATACACCTTTAATCCTCACCACTTTATTCTGCTCTCTTTCATCCTAATTATTAGATTCTATTTTTGTGAAACGAATATGGTACTTTTTTATTTGAATAAAATTAGGAGATCGATTTCCCTCTGTATGGAATAATCCAACACTTATGGTTATATTGTTATTATATTATTATGATCTCATCTGCATTTCGCACCGTACACAATTACTATTAAGTTAAAACCAATAATATGACCAGATGTTTATTTTAGTCTGCTGTTTGCTTTCGGAAATTGATTTCCATTTGGAGAAAATAAACTAATTATGTTACATAGATTTTTTTGGGTTGTTTTTATCTTGCCATGCTATTCTGTGAAATAATAGCCTTAGACAGCAGCAAATAACAATGTAATAGTATCAATAATAGTAATACTACTTCTAATAATAATAATAATAATAATACAACACTAATAATAATAACAATAATAACAGCAATAATATAAAATAATAAAATAAATACTACTACTACTACTACTACAAGTTATAATGATAATAAAATAGTATTTAATAGTAATTATTCTTACTATTAATGATAATAATAATAATAATAATAATAATAATAATAATAATAATAATAATTAGCAGCAGCAGCAGAAGAAGAAGAAGAACAACAACAATACTACTACTAATAATAAAAACAACAATCTGATATACTTCTAGTAATAATATAATATATTTCTACTACTACTCATAATAATAAACATTAATGAAGTAAACAGAATGCCATGTTGCGTTATTATTATAAATGAATAAACAGTTACTTCTGCCGCTCTGCAAGTGAATGATTTTCCACTTTCCGCAGTTTTTTATTCCTCTTATTCCACATTTGATCAGACAGTTATACCAGTAATGCATTAAAGAATATTAAATACGAATGTTGATCCATTTATAATTCCCTTATACAAACAGTCCCGTTTATGTAGATCCCCCATACCCCCCTCCCTTACATACAGTGTGTTCTTACAGTCTAATTATAGAAGTGTCTCTTCTCTCTCTCTCTCACACACACACACACACACATTACTCTTAGGCAACAGCTGACACATGACTGTCTATGACATGTTGTGTTTTCAGCTGGTTTTTGCTGAGCGTCTGTTTCTTTTCTACAGGTAGTGCAATGTGAGTGAATATAAACATGTCATGTGTAACGCCACCTTCTGTCCAATCAGAATTAAGGACACGTCTGTACTGGACCAGATCAGGGTAATTACTGTAGCTACAGTCATACTGAGAGTTATACCTCACTTCAGCTCGGGCTAAAATCATAACCTAAAGAAAACATGTGTGTGTATGTGTGTGTGTGTGTGTGTGTGTGTGTTTCACCATACCGCTATAAAGGATTGTTCTATAATTGGATTGCTACAACACACTCTTTTTAGAGGGGGTCCGACATGCCTGAGGAGCACTCTGTGTGTGTGTGTGTGTGTTTTGGTACTGAAAACTAAGGAAGGATTAGAACCACTGTGACACAAAGGTAAGGTTTTAAATAATGAATAACTGCAGAGACAGGAGCGAGTGTGTGTGTGTGTTTCAGGTTGTGAGTGCAAGCTATGTTCCACGAGGCTATAACACCCCACATACACAGACACACACACATACACACAGACATCGGTTTGTCAGCCACTGGAATTTTCTGCTGCATGCTGAGTGCTCCGTAATCAACACAGGAAGTATAAAGGAAGAGTCACACAGTTCAGGAAAATGATTCGTGTGCCAATTTTGACTCACATCGAATCCAGGAACTAACAATAACGGACTAAGCAGCAAGTTAATATCATAAATTACACTATAGGATCAAAAGTATTTGGGCACATGACCTGATGTGGTTCTTCTCCAAACTTGGAGGCACGTCTCTGTATGTTCTAGCATTCAATTCTTCCTTCATGTGAACCAGAAAAGTGGAATCGGCTCCAGAGACAGCTCCAGAAACATGCTTTGGAAGATCTCCTGCTGCAGAACTGCTGATCTCAACCCTGCTGGACACCTCTGGGATGAATGTGAATGCTGACTGGCCTCCTTTACTGACTTTACTAACTACCTGACTGAGCACAAAATCTCCACCAGCACACATAAAAATCTCAAACTTCTTTCTAAAAGATAGGAGTTTATTAAAACACCACATTGGGAATGAACGTGGACTTGGACGTTCAAAACTTATGGTCATCTAATGTGTTTATTCTGAGGACAGCTTTCTTCTGATCAATTCATAAGCAAACAATTTACAAATCCATCTATTATATTTTTATTTTTCCTTCATTTATACACACTTATTTTTATGTATCTATTTATTTATTTTTCTCATAGAGATAGAAACTTATTTTACATTTTTTTTATTCCATGTCTATTGTATTTTTTTTCATGGTCGTACAAATAAAATACGAATGTGAATTTGAATTTGGAGCACTATTCTGGTATATTAGGAATAATAATAGGAATTGTGTATATACATTAATCTGTTTTTCTAAATTAAATAATTATATATAGGTGTATGTGTATGTGTGTGTGTGTATATATAGATACACATTTAATGTAAAAAAAAAACACATTAATGTCTAATATTCAGATGTAAAAACTGAACCAAAATCCAAAATAAATAAATAAATATGTATTTTATTATGATTTTTTGTTAACAGTAATAACATTATTATAATTATAATAATTATTATTATTATTATTATTATAAGGGGGGAAGGTGGTAGCTCAATGGTTAAGGCATTGGACTGTGGACCGGAAGATCGCAGGTTCAATTCCCACACTCACCAAGCTGCCACTAGTGGGCCCTTGAAATAGTTGTAAGTCATTTGGATAAGGGCGTCTGACAAATGTAATAATTTAAAATGTAATAATAATAATAGTAATAATAATATTATTATTATTAAACTGGAAATCTAGTTACAAATGTCTATCACACTAAATTAATGGGAATTGTGTTACTTTCAGTTTTATCATGCTTTCCATGTTGTGTACTTGTGTAGCAGAGCGCAGATGGAGTCATTCAGTGCATCATCAGATTATCATTACGGAGGCTGCAGAAAGGTGGAGATGCTCTACAGGTTTGGATATTTTAAATTTTGATTATTGGTATTCCTGTGATTTTTCATTTTATTTATACAAAAAGCACTGGATTATTATCTTGCGCATATCCTGATTTCTGTACAATACGGATATACAAGTTAACACACATACATACATACACACATGCACACTCACTCACTCACACACACACACACACACACACACACACACACATACACACAGTATACTCAGGGAAAGGTATTCGTGTACAACGGCATGTAGTGTATTCTAAAAACAATGCTCTTCACAGCTCTTGAGTGTTGGTATGAACCCAAAGTTGTGAGTGGTCAAGACCCACATACATTTATGCTGACAGATGATGAGCTCCAGGTGTGTGTGTGTGTGTGTGTGTGTGTGTGTGTGTGTGTGTGTGTGTGTGTGTGTGTGTGTGTGTGTGTGTGTGTGTGTGTGTGTGTGTGTGTGTGTGTGTGTGTGTGAGTGAGGGTGTTCTGTTTGTCCACACAGACAGTGTAGGATCCATTTACTGACCTCTGTCTCAGAGTCTCAGGCTTATCTAGTAGACAAGTCCAGCTCCCATGTTGTTCTGCATCTGCTCAATGCCAGCAGTCGTAACCTCAGACTGTCTAAAATGCACCTCAAATGCTCTCTTAATGTTTGATAGACTTTTTCACATTTGGAGAACGCTTTTATAAAGAAAGGCTTACATTTTATTGCAATTGCACATCTGGATCTCAAAGTGGGAGGTTAGCGTATTTTGCTCCAGGGGGCGCTGTAAAGTGTCTGACCCAAGCTTCATAACATACACAGAGACGCAATTGTACTGTGTACATTTGATAAGGATTAAGCACATTTATTTCTCTGGGATTTAAGGACCATGGTCAGGGGCCCAGAAGTGGTAAAATGGGGAAGTGGTTGCTCATTAGTTACAGGATTTGTATGCTGGAGATTCAAGCTCTGATATTGCCAAAATGCTACATTTGGGGCTCTTGAGCAACATCCTTAACCCTCCGCTATAAACATTTATATACTGATTATATATGTTTGTCTCAAAAATCTCTCCCTTTAATAAAATGATTGATTATTTAATATTGATTTTACTCTGGTAGGGCACGGTGGCGTAGTGGTTAGCACGTTCGCCTCACACCGCCAGGATCCGGGTTCGATTCCCGTCTCGGCCATGTGTGTGTGGAGTTTGCATGTTCTCCCCGTGCCTCAGGGGGTTTTTTTTTTCTCCGGGTTCTCCGGTTTCCCCCCTGGTCCAAAAAAAAAAAACATGCACGGTAGGTTGATTGGCACCTTGGAAAATTGTCCCTAGTGTATGAATGTGTGTGTGAATGTGAGTGTGTGTGCCCTGCGATGGGTTGGCATTCCATCCAGGGTGTATCCTGCCTTAATGCCCATAGACGCCTGAGATAGGCACAGGCTCCCCGTGACCCGATGGAAGATCGGATAAAGCGGTAGAAGATGAATGAATGAATGATTTTACTCTGGAAATTATTCTTTCGAATATGAAATTGTTGTTAATTTTTTAGTGGTTGTTTTAATTGTAAAATATGGGCACATATAATATAATAATATCATATAATAAGGAGCCCTTTAAGAATTCTGTTCCGGTTGTTTTCCATATAAACTGGTGATACGTTTAGGTTATACGGAAGCGCATTGCATTCACAAAAGAAAAATATGCTTTATTCCGTAATACAGATTTCGGAATGCTATGCACTTGTGCAAGGTTTCATACAGTAATATACACTAATATAGTGAGGAGATCATACCTGTTGTGAATGCGCAGCTAGTAGGCGTCATTTGGGTAAATTTAGTGAGTGGATGCACTGAAGTGTCTTTATTCATTTCTTCTTTTTTTGTTGTTCGGGTTTTGTTAATTCGCCAACACAACGCAGGGTGAAGGAGCAGATCACTCACATAGTAATGCACATTGCGCTAATAACGCATTATTATCACGTTAACTTTAACAGCCCTAACATATGGCAAATTTTCAGACACAAAAAAACTACGGAAAAAACAGTCCAAATCAACACTTTTTATGAGTCTCTTTCTCTGTTTAATGAGATCCCTCAGGACCAAAGTAATTATCTCTAACTCCATTACAGATACATCAATACCATTAGTGTGCGTGTGTGTGTGTGTGTGTGTGTGGACAGCATGACCTAGAATCTTGGGTGCTGTCAAATGGGTCATGTGTTCACTGTGTTCTGACTCCAACACTAATATAAAGTATAGTATGAAAAGGAAGCATATCCACACCAGGGTCATATCTGCATTATGGTTGGCCTCAAAGGGCCAGTCATTAATATAAGACAGTATGTAGTGTATGAGGAGTGACGTCGCCTCATAACACAAAACACAGAGCGCTTTTTCCCCTCATGTATTCACTTTCACATCTCTCCTTTTCATCTGCATGAATTTTTCACTTCCTGGACATCTAGGGATAAATTTGTAGGAATTCCGCTTGTTGAAAAAATCGCCCTTGGTAAACACCAACGTGGGATACGCTGCATTCTAGTGGCGGGATGCCGTCACATGGTAACATAGTCACATGCATGGTGGGAGATGTAGTTTATTGTCAATGCACACTTTAAAACCTTATTTTAAGACGATTGTACACCTTTTACGATCTTTTGAGCTCTGAATGTAAGATCTGAATCTTGGCTGTGACTGCAGGGATTTCCTGAAACAAAAACTAAAAAAATAAATAAATCTCAGATTCAGACGTCTCAGTAAATAACAAACAGAGTAGGAAATCTTGGTCATGCCCACAAGGATTCGAATCTTTGATTTCGGAAAGCTCAGAGGTTTTGAACCTCTTCAAAACATCGGAATCGTTCTGAAACTAGGACTTTCAAGTCTTTTTTGATGGAAACCAAGAAACTGCTTCTGGAAAATAAGGTCTGGAATAAGGTGAAAAGCATGCCTGTGCTTCCAACATTCTATCAACAATACACTGCCCTAAAGGTCAACCCCATCAGAGTAGGGTTGATTTCCTGAGCACCTGAACGGGTTTTCACCTTTCTCTCTCTCTCCCTCTCTCTCTTACTCTCAGCGTCAGAGACTGAACCTACCAGCGCTTAGGTTTCCTTCTTGCCATCTGTGAGATTGGCTACGTCAAGCTCTGATGTCCTTTCCTTCTCCGTTTTCTGTCCTTCTCTTTCCATCCACTTAACATCACCGATGCGTATTCCTTCCGAGACGGAGAGACCGGACTCAAAGTGTAAAACAACACATAGATCTATGTTACCTTTGTGAATTATTCACCTACAGCGCTTATGATCGAGAAATAAACCCCGGGGTCTTTTATATAATGTCTGATATTGTTTTTCTCATGAAAAGAACCATTTCTGTGATGACGTGGAGTTTTAGTAACATTTTAGATTTAAATTTCCCATTTCATTTATGGAATGGGAATTGTGGAAGGATTATGGAAGGATTGTGTAAATCACATCTGACTCACACACACGCACACACACAAACACACACTTCTCCCTCCTACATTCTAGAAAGAGGTAGTGAAGGATTCAGTTTCCATACATCCTGTGTGTATCAGAGATTCTTCCCACACTCATATCCTGAATAGAAAGGGATTGGGGACACACACACACACACACACACACACACACACACACACACACTTTTATTGAAACACATTGAAACACCTTTAGCATAAGCAGTTGCTGCTAAACAATCAAATGTTTCCATTTAAAAGTAACCACATACCATCTTTAACAATTACAACACACATTAAAACAAGTACATTGAAATGAACAATGTACATTTTTATTAAAATAATAATTTCTAGAGTAAAATAAATATAGCTGACGCTGTACAGCTGACACACACCTCTCCAAAAAAAGTCGACGCAAAGCATAAGGTCTGTGATTGGTCGACTTGGCAGTGTATTTCCGATGTAGCGTCGTACTGTACATATTCCGCCATATTCGTCCGTACAAAGGTCCATAGTGAAGAAAAAAAGCATGGAATGGACCAAACAGCCACCTCTATGATTGGCACTAATTCCTGTCCAGTCACCGTTGTTGCTACAGCAGAACGAGACACAGAAGTATAAATGCTCATGACGTTGTCTGCTATGTTCGTAGGCTACAGTGCTCATTCGACGCAGAAGTAAAAACCAGTTTTTAGAGTCAGATGTTACCCACTTTCATTGGCAAGTGAAGGCATATGTATAAATGATTTTGGCTATTTATATATATATATATATATATATATATATATATATATATATATATATATATATATATATATATATAGTGTATAATATGATTAGAATGACAAATAAAAGCTCCTTGACCGGACTTGTCTTCACTTTGACTCTGGGTCTGAAGGTTGTAAGTTCAGATCCCTGCAGCACTAAACCTATGTGTTATTGCTGGGCCCTTGAGAAAGGCCCTTTAACACTCAATTGCTCAGTTATAAGTAGAGAAGAACATCGATGTGTGTTTATTTAGTATTGTGTTGTGTAGTTTGTGTACATGTTGATATGACATGTTCTTGTTAGCTTTGTGTTTCGAGACAGAGGTAGTGAATGGTGTGACCTACAGATGGAGTTAAAAGCTTCTGATCACATGACTGACACGTGTTATTCGCAATGTAAATTTAGAAGGCTAGTGTTTGAAGTTTGAAAAAAGCCACCCTCTATGTGTGTGTGTGTGTGTGTGTGTGTGTGTGTGTGTGTGTGTGTTCAGGAACATAACCTTATTATATAATGTGGCTTCATTGTAATGGAAAGATCTCTCACGGATATGTGAAACATAAAATTAAACATTAATTGCATTCATTCTAATTTAATCATTTAATTGCGATAGCGAGGGGCACGGTGGTCTAGTGGTTAGCATGTTCGCCTCACACCGCCAGGGTCCGGGTTCGATTCCCGTCTCGGCCATGTGTGTGTGGAGTTTGTGTATGTTCTCCCCGTGCCTCAGGAGGTTTTTCTCCGGGTTCTCCGGTTTCCTCCCGGTCCAAAAACATGCACGGAAGGTTGATTGGCACCTTGGAAAATTGTCCCTAGTGTATGAATGTGTGTGTGTGTGTGTGTGTGTGTGTGTGTGTGCCCTGCGATGGGTTGGCATTCCATCCAGGGTGTATCCTGTCTTAATGCCCATAGACTCCTGAGATAGGCACAGGCTCCCCGTGACCCGAGGGAAGATCGGATAAAGCGGTAGAAGATGAATGAATGAATGAATGAATGAATGAATGAATGAATTAATGAATTGCGATAACGATCTAAGGATCATTACTGGATATTTTATTTTACTTTTGGTGGCTTCCTTTTACCTTGTATCTTTTATAAACAGAACTTGCTACCATTTAAACTTGTTTGCTAGCACTTTTCCTCCTGTTAGTTTCTTCTGTTACTCAGAGTGGTACTGTACAGTACACTGATCACTGATCATGAAAACACAAAACCTGAAGTTAAATGTTTCTGTCTGAGCTGAGTTAAACTTTTGTGACATTGTATGAGGCATTAATAGTCAAGAGAAGGCTACAAACTATCAACCTGCAGCAATAAATGAAGATTATCAGATTTAAAACACTCTTGGCTGGCTAATATTTTCCTTAATTTAGATAGTTGCTGTAAACTCAGGTTAAGAAATATAAAACCTAACATTACATTTTAGTCAAAAAGTTTACCTTTTTACAGGTTCAGACATATAAATCCTAGTGTTACATTTTAGTCAAATAGTTAGCTAGCTCCCTAGCTCAAAATTAGCTGTAGCCAAATAGAAGTTTGGCTACAAAATAAAAAAAATGCTATGTTTTATTGTTGTTCTGGTTAACTAGCTAGTTACTTTGGAATACTTTGAATACTTTGGAATACTTTGCACTAGGTTATTGTTGTTGTTGTGTTTTTTTATTTTATTATATTGTGTTAGTTGTTTGTTATGTTGTTTGTTGTGCACTGTCTTGTGTTGTGAACACAGTCTTGTTCTGTCTTTGCGCTGTTTGCACCAGGTTGCACATGATGCACTTTATGTAGCTAGGACAAACTTAGTCTCGTCCTCAGCATTGTGTTGTTGTGTTCGTGTTATATGTTGTTTTGTGTAAGCACCAGGGTCCTGTAGAAACGTTGTCACATTTCACTGTGTACTGCATCAGCTATATGTGGTTAGAAATGACAATAAAAACCTCTTGACTTGACTTGACTAGTTTTAAAATGAACCTTAGCTAAAGTTAGCTGTGATATTAGCTGTACAAATTTCATATTTCTGATAGCTATCAATGTAGGTAATATAGCTAAGCAATGTAGGTAAATTAGTCCTCTGAAATGTTACATTTGAGTCAAGTTTTCTAGTTACCTAGCTCAAAATTAGCAGTAGCTAAAAACCGTTTGGCTACAAAATAAAAAATAGTACATTTTACTGTTGTTCTGGTTAGCTAGCTAGGTTTAAAAATTAACCCTGTTTAGCTAAACATAGATGTGATATTATCTTTCTGATTTCTGATAGTTATTAATATAGGTAATGTTTCTATTCCATCACTGACTGACATAAAACAAATTTACATAGACACCAGTGTGAAATGTGAATTCAGGTATTTTGTATGGGTTTTAAGTCCCATAAACTTAGTGTGTGTGTGTGTGTGTGTGTGTGTGTGTGTGTGTGTGTGTGTGTGTGTGTTGTGTGTGCCTCTGTTAACCAATTTCTACCATTTCTAAAGAAATTAACTGATCTGCATTGGTGGTGTGTAGTTACTCCCAAGTTCTTCCCTTAAATCAATCAATCAATCAATCAATCAATCAATCAATCAATCAATCAATCAATCAGTCAGTCAGTCAGCCAGCCAGCCAGCCAGCCAGCCTGTCTGTCTGTCTGTCTGTCTGTCTGTTCTTTCTTTCTTTCTTTCTTTCTTTCTTTCTGTCTATTTCTCTTTCCCACTATTTCTTTCTTTCTTTCTTTCTTTTTCTATCTATCTATCTATCTATCTATCTATCTATCTATCTATCTATCTATCTATCTATCTATCTATCTATCTATCTATCTGTCTGTCTGTCTGTCTGTCTGTCTGTCGGTTTATCTATCCTGTTATCCATTCCTTTTGGTTGATGGCATGTGAAAACTCTGGTGTTGAGTTGGAACGTTGATGTCTTTTTCTGCTCCTTTGCGGATCTTCCGAACACTGGTGTTACCTCTCGCAGAGTTAACTCAATCATCCAAGCCCTGTCTCACAGATTGGCCATGGCGCTCAGCCAGATCCAGTTTCACCCAGAGGACAAGAGGAGGTTATAAGAGAGGTGCAAGGCTGACAGAGATGACACAGATAGAGCTACAAGGGGTGAAGAAGGCCGAGCGAGATAGCGCAGCCGAGCAACAGTTAAGCTTGTTCTGGAGCTGCTTTAGTGGTACACAAGGTCCAGTCGCGTGCCCTTTAGGAAAGGTGCGGCCTCCGGGGCCATGTTTGCAGCTCGTACCGGGGCGGTGGGTCGCGGAATCCCTGACGAGGCGCTGAGGCACCGTAAGCAGTCGGCAGCGTCCTTGTCAGGGGCCCGGGGCCACCGTAGCTCTCAGGACAGCTCTCGAGATGGTCGCAGACAGAGCCAACACACGGCGCTGGCACAAGCCCGCAAGGCGGAGCTCATCCGCGAGATCGAGACCAAGTGGTACCTGAAGGAGTGCGGTCGTGCCAACGAGGACTGCGTGGCCTTCCAGACGGGCATGCCTTACCGGTGAGATCCGCCTCTGTGATGAATGCCTGCAAGTCGCGTTGTGGTGAATTTGCTCAGCTTGCGTGTTTAACTGCGTTGAAATGGCCGTTACCTTCAGTGCTCTAATAATGCTGAAATAGCATTTGTTACTTCCTGCCACGGAGCCGGTTACGTAAATCTACACCTACAGTTGATGACCCCATGACCCTGATATTATTGTAATAAACTTTAAATATAATGTTTATTAAAATTAAATCAGGTGTAACAAAAACGAGTAGAACATAACTGGTGTAAAAAAAAAACACTTACATTTGTTTTAGACATGAAGTATTTTTATTATTTATATGGTAAGAAAAAGTAAAAAAAAATTGTGATAATTTTTTCTTTTATTCATTTTTTCTGAAATTTACAGCATAAAATCGTTAAAACTACAACACGAGTTTTTTTTGCAATTCAGAAAACCACATGTCAAATATTCTAGCTGTAATTATTCTTTAATAAATATTTACATAGAATTTGATGCAAGAAAGAAAAATCCAGTCAAAATTTTATATTCAAGTCTAAAATTAAGGAATAAAAGATGTATTCATTTATCCGGTGTATTTATTCATTTAATGAACTAAAAACACATGGCATAAAATAATTTGCTAAAGACAGTAATTAATTTACCCATTAATTAATTTTAGTTATTTGTTTATACACATTATTTATTTATCCTTCGTGGTATTCAATTTATTTATTTATGCGTGGTATTTATTTATTTAAATAATTGAAAACACATGCCGTAAAATAATTTGCTAATGATAGTAATTAATTTGCCCATTTATTAATGATTTTATTTTTTGTTATTTATTTACACCAGTTCAGTTCTTTTCATTTGATATATTTTTTGGGTGGTATTTTGTTGGTATTTAATTCTTGTTTTATGCTTTTTATTTTTCTTTTTTTTTTCTGCATGGGATGTGTGTTATAAAGAGCAGGCGTTGCTGCAGTACAGCGTTTCGGGGCGGGGCAGATGTCCTTTGGTGTCCCTTGTGTAACTGAATCTTTATAATTATGCTGCGTGTTTTTAATTACCCGAGCTGCCGTGTCACCCGAACCTGTTCTTCACTCTGATACCTCGCTCTGACCGTGTTCCTCTGACGCGACTGCGCATCCTGATCTCCCGTCTTCATCTTGATGTGAGTAGAAACTCTGAGATCTCGCGTGAAGTCAGGAGTTCGTCCGTCTGTCTCTCTGTCTGAGTGTTGATGGGATTGACGGGATTGTGAAATGTGAGCGTGCCAAAGCCACGACCTTTAACCCCGGAGCTCAGGGACAGGATTTTCGCCGTGGCTTTGTGTCAGGAGCGCGGATCATCTCTCCTCCTCACACGTCCTGTAAACCGCTGTAAGAAAGTCGTCAGGTTTCTGACGGATGGTTCTGTAGATGTGACTAAAGCTATAAATGTGTTATTGAGTCTAAAGGCTTTATTTCACATGTCAGTAATAATACCTGCATTTATTACCTTAAGGACGCCGTAAATCTGTAGGGACACGTCACACACACAAACACAGCTACGTCTTTCTTTCTCTCAGTTCATCTGTAAAGTGTAGTGAATGGTCACGTCATGTTTATAACAGATACAGGGTGACGAAAGAATATCCTTTATTTATCACATAAACATTACAGTGAAAATATTTCCTCTCATATCACAGCTTGTTTTTTAGAAACTGGGGTCAGCACTCAGGGACAGCCAGGATACAGCGCCCCCTGGAGCACAGAGGGTTAGGGGCCTCGCTCAAGGACTCAAGAGTATCTATCTATCTATCTATCTATCTATCTATCTATCTGTATGTCTGTCTGTCTATCTATCTATATGTTTGTCTATCTATCTATCTATCTATCTATCTATCTATCTATTTGGCTTTTACATTTTCTATGGATGAATAGATAGATAGATAGATAGATAGATAGATAGATAGATAGATAGATAGATAGATAGATAGATAGATAGATAGATATTTGATATAAATTTAAACATATGCTTTTTTGCGTGTGTGTGTGTGTGTGTTTTGTATACACTAAAAGACATCCATATAATATTTATCACCTGGTTGCATTGTTTATTCCTGATATTGTGTTGCAGTAAATCCCAGAGCAGTTCAGTAGGATTTATCTGCAGTAACTGGGCGGTTATTGAGTGATACATAACACTCCAGAATACTGTTTACTCTCTAAATTTACACTTTCCTTCATTTTGGTCCGATGTCGAATGCAGACCAGCGCCACCTGCTGGTACGGGAGAGTTCTGTTGTCTCAGGCAAGAACACTAACAAGTACATGAACGTAGAGGATTAGATGTTTCCACACTTGTGTGTAAGTGGTGTTAGATACAGAATATCTCTTTCTCTCCATCATGTCATTCGAGATCACATCGATCGCTTTCTAATCTCTGGCCAATTCTTTAGTGTCCGGGAGAACAAAGCGAACCGATCGGAGGGAAAAGTGTGAAAAATGATCCATGGTTGTTTCCCAGCCAAGAAGAAGAAGAAGAAAAAGAATGAGGAGTAGGAGACTTTGATTGACATCTCACTCGAGATCGACGAGTCTAACAAGCTCATTAAACATCAGCAGAGGGTTTATGGGCCAATGTGCTGGAGGGCAACGCTGAGTATTTCAACATGACCCAGAAACACATTTATGGAGGACAGCCAGATGGATGGATGGATGGATGGGTAGATATATAGATACATAGATAAGAAAGAAAGAAAGAAAGAAAGAAAGAGCACAAGACAAATACAGGAGCAACGAACAGACAGATAGAGACAGAATGAGAACACGGTTGAGAGAAAGAAAGTGTTAAAGAAGGAAAGTATGAATTGGGTTACAAACAAACAAACAAAGTGAAAGTACACAAGGCAAATACAAGAGCAACTGACAGACAGACGACAGATAGAAAAAGAAAGGAAGAAAGAAATAGTGGGAAAGAGAAATACAAGAGCAACAGACAGAAAGAAAGAAAGAATCAAAGAAACAAAGAAGGAAAGAGAAAGTACACAAGACAAATACAAGAGCAACAGACATATAGATAAATAGACATAATTTAATTCATAGATAAAACTGATTGTGATTGTTGATCAGCGGATCATCGCTTGTTAACCAGGAACCCAGTGGTTGGAGCTCCATGAAAGAAACAGTGTGTGGGTAAAGAATTAGTCACGAGCACACTGTAAATAAGTGTGTATAGTCCCGAGCGGTCCTGATCGCTCTCAGCAACACAACATGTTTATGTGACGTAGTTGCTCGTATTAGCAGGTGATTTGTTGCTGAGCTGAAGGAGAGAAAGTCGGATCGTTGCTACAATAAGTAGGGAAAAAAAATAAAACATGGTGTTGAAAAGCCCTTAGGTTATTCCGCTCCATTGTGTGTGTGTGTGTGTGTGTGTGTGTGTGTGTGTGGATCCATCTATAAATAACCTCAGCATTAGTAAAATAATCACTGGTTACTGTTGGACGCACACCTCAGTTGTTCCACTTCACCCACTGATAGTGAAATCCGAACACAGCTGTGTCTCCATCCGCCTCCATTATAAGTGTGTTTTGACCTCTTTGACCTCTGACATGTTCGCGTATTCCTGCCGAAGTTCCACATTTTGTCTTGTGGTATTTGGCAAAGCCGGATGATGAAATCTGATGATATGGGAAATCTTTCCTACGAGGCATTCCCATAATAAACGTGATGTCATGAATCAAGTTCCGACTTTTACCAGCCAATAGGGGGAAAGATCTGGATATTTGGTAAACATGTGTGTAACATGGATTACATCTAGAAGTAGTTGATGAAGATTCTCCATGGAATGATGGAAAAAGTGGACAGATGAGAGGATGAACGACAAGCAACGAGAGGTGGAGCATGAGTGAGGGAGAGAAAGAAAAAAAAGCTGGAGGGAGGAATGGAGGTTGGTTGGGAGAGAGGGGAGGGAAAAAATGTCCCAGATTCCCCATGGTGTGTACTGGAGAGGGAAATCGAGCCAAGCCGATCATAACACAGCACACGGCAGGTCCGCTGTAGATCCCGAAGGGGAAAGAAAAGTTCACTGTCCGAAGGAAGGCGAGTCTAGTGAACTCTTAAAGGGTCTCGAGGACCTTTGAGTAGAACCTTCTGCGGAGCCGAGTACGAGAGATGTACTTATACAAAGCCACATGCTCAGAAATCCCCAACCTGAAGCCCAGAGGAATTCCCAAGGCGAGCGGAGAGCGAGCGCAGACCCGCATCAGCAGAGACGGCTCGGTGGACAAGGCGTATCCGATTCTACGCTGGACCGGACTGAGGACTAATGCACACCTGGAGCTCAAACATCTGGAGGAGTTTCTCAATGCCCACGCCGTCCTGCTGCAGGACGCGATACCGTCCGTAACTGGCATGGTGTACAGGTACGCTTTTACAGAACGAAGTACGGAACGTAATTCGTTCCTGGATGTAGCTCGTTTGCCAAAAAGATCGTATGCTGAAATGAATTTCCCTATAAGAAATAATGGAGGGTAGGTGGTAACTCAGTGGTTACTGTGTTCATCTCAGGGCCAGAAGAGTGCAAGTTCAAATCCTAACTACTAATGGGCTCTTGATGAAGACCCTTAACCCTCAGTTGTAAGTCGCTCTGTATAAGAGACACTGACAAATGCTGTAAATGTGATATAAATTTGGATTCCAGACGAGCAATAATATTAATTTTAAAATGATTGTACAACTAATATGCACTAATTGTATTTCATAACAGCATTTAATAATTGTCTCTTCATATCTCAAACAGAAGATTTTTTTTATTGGGTACTTTACCTGTGAGAAGAAAGACTGACACGTCCGTTTTCCGGCTCTCGCCATGATTGTTCCCTTTTGGTGACCTTCTCTGTGGCTCTCTCCCCAAGGATGATGAGGATAATCCTCTCCCCAAGTCTGTCCGAGCGCCCTTGTCGACCGACACGTCCGTTTTCCAGCTCCCGTTGTGCTTGTACATTGTTGGCGTCCTCTCTCCCTGAGGATGAGGGGAATGATGCTCTCCCCGAGGCTGCCCGAGTGCCTTCGCCGAACAACACGAGCCCCAAAGCTCTCTTCACTGGATGACAGCTTGGTGGCTCTCTCCTAGAGGTGTGCTGCGGGTGGAGGGCGGAGCTGGACGGAACACCTGTACCTGATGAGAGCTATTGGTCTGCTCAAGAGTCATCATCCTTGGTGAAAGAGCATGAGAACGGAAGGTCGCAGAAAGGGAACAAGGACAGCAGGTGCCGGAAAACGGCAGTGTCTGTCAGCGAGGGCTCTCGGGCAGCCCACGATGATGAAATGGTGTCCCGGCTTGCAAGGAAACCCGAGCAGACATGATGGAAACGTACATCATAGTGAAATGCTTTTTTTGCTTTCTTTCCAGCTTGTTTGAGAGCGCAAGGTCAGATATGATACAGACACCCCAGAAGCAGAAATGGTTAAGGACCTTCCGAAGCACTCAAGGGATGCTTTTTTTTTGGCGGTACCGGGGCTCGAACCCGGACCTTCTGATCAGCAGCCCCTCTGAGCCACCCCCTCCCTCATGAGTGGGAGCTTGAAATTGAAAGTAAATAAAGACCTTCCTAGCGTGGATCAGTAAACGGCGTACTTAAAGTTCAGTATTTCCACACCAAATAATAATAATATATAAAAAAATTCTGTTTGTACAGTATATGTGATACTGTCCAGTAATGTATATTAACGAAACAAAGAGTGTGTTAGAGACGATGCCAAGACAACGCTCAACAACTCTTAGGTTCTTGAGCAAGGTCCTTAACCATCCATGCTCCAGGGGGTGCTGTATCATGGCTGAGTCTGTCCTCTGACCACAGCTTCCAAACAAGCTGTAATATGCAAAGAAAGACTTTTACTATGTTGTAATGTATATGTGACAAAAAAGGGCAATTCTATTCTATTCAACTCCAGTCTTTAGCTGTGAAAAGAAGTAGGAGGATGATCATGGTAATGTTCTAGATTTTGCTCCCCATGGTGTCAGACCCCCCCACTCTCACCCCCTACCACAACATTATCATTTAAACTATCGTTTAGACAGCATCGCCTCCATTCGTGTTGGAATCTTTTGCCCTGGTAGCAGTATGAGTGCTATTTGGAAAGCTGCTCAGAACATTTCTGGGTGTCTGATGCATTGAGGTGTGTAGGGGGTATCAGCATCATGGTCTTTCAATACCACCTGATCTTCGTACGATGCAAACATCTGGGCTGGAGTGAGAATTTCAGGACTGGCTGAAGTCTAGTGGTGATGAATGGCTTTGATATACGAATTATTAGAAAGGTTCAAATCCCAACACCCAAGTTCATGATCATGGAGTGTTGTACAAGTCCATATTGGATACGTGAAGAACAAGTTTCTATTTACAACAGAGTGGAAATGAGAGATTTGACCACAAGGAATAGCCAAAACATCCTTTGTCTGCCACTGCTCCTTGAAACAGGCAAGATTCGTTTATATCTAATTAAAATTTATTAAAACAGTGCAAAAGAAAAGTGCAAAACTGACTTAGTAAGAATTCTTGAAACTAGCATTAATAAATTCCACTAGATCCTTTAACCAGATTTTAAAAAGCTCCGTTTCAAGCTTTTATTTGTTCTTTTTACCTTTTTTAACCACTAGGGGCAGCTTGGTGCTGGGATTTGAACCCGTGATCTTCAAGTCCCAAGGCCAATGCCTTTGACTTACATTCTATTTGTACATTCACTTTAAATCTTGCACTTTAAATCTTTCACTTGTTTCGAGTGAAATTATGGTTTATAGTCTAATGTGCAAAGTGATCTTTAAGGTTTTTTATATATCTGTCATGGCAAAAGAAAAAAGATACATTTTCTAGAATTAAGCTTTTATTTCCATTCTTAGAGTTTGCTTTTTGCAGTGTTACAGAATCGGACAATTCAGCTCAGGAGCTTGTTGAGAACATCCCAGATGATCTGACAAGAGCTCTACTGAAATGGCTGCCTTGTAAAGATGCCGTGCCTTTTTCCATTGACTGTCCATTGTTGATAGTTGTTGGAAGTCATATGAACATATGCATTTATAAAACTTGAGTAAATTAGTAGTTAAGGCATTGGATGTTTGTTTCTGATGCTTGTAAGTTAAAATCGGGGTCAAACAAAGTTGCTAGTTTAGGGGCCCCTGGGAAAGGCCCTTAATCTGAAAGCTGCTTATTTGTATGAATGACACAAATGGAAGTACTAACTAAATAAACTGCATGTCCTGACGGCCAAAAATGTTGTAGTATCAAAGCCAAGTGTCCTGGCAACACTTTTTGGAGGTGCTTATTCAGTGCTTAGGGTCTTGATCTGAAGGTTGTGAGCTCAAATCCCAGTATCACCGAGCTGCCACTGCCGGGCCCTCAAGCAAGGCACTTAATCCTCAACAGCTCAGTTGTAATTCACTCTGTATAATATCTTCTTCTGTCTCCTCACTGGATCTTTTATCCTGCACTACACTACTCTTTTATCCTGGTGCTACATAAAAACAACATAGAGTTACATACAGAATGCATAGATATGAACGTGTACTCACAGTTTTTTATATCTTATCTTCTTATAGTTCTGTTTTTTCCTGCTTGAATTGTTTGAAAAAGTATTTTAATATATTTAAATATAGTTTGTATATATTTTAGCAATTCATATCAATTCATTTTTATTTATATAGCACTTTTAACAATGAATGTTTTCTCAAAGCACCCTCACAGAGATCAGGTTGTGTGAGTTAAGTTCTTCTTAAGTTAAGTTTAGTTACTTATACTGTTATAATGTTGTCAAAAGATTCCCATTCCTCAGGTAGCAGTACAGATACTAGGATTTAAAAAGACTTCTGTAGAAGTTGACGTCAAGCTTTTTACTCGAGTAAAAGTGTAAAAGTACTTTTTTTCAAAAGTATAAAGTAAAAATAATGTTAGGGGAAAAATGCCCTTAAGGATTAAAGTTTAGGTCCCTCTGATCACTTATTTATTCAAAATGTCTCTCTACAGAACTCTCTACTGTATCTTCATTTGTGGAGGATGAAGAGAAAACACACGTTTGATAAATGATCCAGTAGTGGAGAAATAATAATTTTTATAAGAAATATATATATATATTTTTTGAGTAACGACCCCAACACTGGTTTTGTCCTTACTGTAGTGTGAGGTGATTTGTGTTGTGTGCAGGTGCGATGGATCGAGTACAAACCAATAAGGTGTCGGAATAGTGTATGTTTATATCTCATCCAACCACAATCAGATTCACTCAATCCGGATGTTTTATCTGGATAGGGTATATCACTGATAACTGGATATCAGTAGCCCATATATATATATATATATATATATAGTATATATATATATATATATATATATATATATATATATATATTTAAATATATAATATATTAAAATCAATAAATTAATATACATTCAACATCATATCAAATATTTTTACACAAACTCAACAGAGGCTGCAGAGGTTTTCAGCCACATTGTTCAAAATTCCAATTTGTTGTATAACTCCCTTAATGCATAGAGGCATTATAAACACCTTACGGCTCTTCTGGATTGAAATATATGAAATAATATACATTTATTTACTCTCTGATTTTGTATATGTGTGATTGAAACAGATGTCCGTTGGGTCACAAAGCTAGAGGATGATTGTGCAACATGCACACATGTAAAACACACACACACACACACACACACACACACACACACACACACACACACACACACACACACACACACACACACACACACACACATATATGCATACCCATTCAGTGATGTAATGGGACCGTTTTGGTGTTCACATGTCAATGTCAGTAAATGTTTCTGCTGATCCCAGGACAGTTCCCCGCTGTTAGTTATGCTCATGATTAGAATCCGGCTGACGACATCGAAGGAATGAACATAAACTCGGGAACGTCGAGGAGAAATCCTCATGACACATCCCTGCGTACGTCTGCATAGCCTTAGTTGGTTCTAGAAAGCACCTCGCTCCTGGAGGAATGTTGTTTCTGTGTTTTGTGCCAGCTGTGTGAGGATGAAACGGACAATGAAAGGCACGTGATATGACTCTCTATTTGTTCTTAGAACAGCCTCCATTCTTCCGGGAAGAGGTTTGGAGTGTGTTTATAGAGATCACCGGGTGTCCCAATACTTTTGACCCAAAAGACAAGATATATGTCATCTGAAAATATGAGACAGGTCGTAATATTTAGGCATAAATAAAGGCATGTGAGTGTGTGTGTGTGTGTGTTGAGTAAATGTCAGGGAAGGTCATGTGACCCAATGAAACATGGAGCGTCATATAACCCAAGGCTCAAAACGCAGAAAGCAGGCTGGAATTCCAGGCAAGTAATCAATGTCCCTCAGACTATTGCATCATGGGACACATACCAAACATTTCTGCGCTGACCTCTGAACTAACCGCTCGGTTGCTCTCTGTAGAAACGTTTGCACGTAGATTGGTCAGATGGTTTGGTGATAAAGTCTCCAGGGGAAGCCTTTTAAAGCCTCCATCGTCCCCTCGCTGCCTAATGAGCGTCTGATCGTAGTCCTTATACGGATGAAGCCATGCTAATGATTTATAGTTGTTTTGTCAGCTACGGGAATGCACTGCCTTCTTCCTGAGTGCTCCTCCTTTCCAATGCATCATTTGTATGGAATCGAACCATAAAACGCCAGAATGCCTTTTCGGATCGAAGGCATATTTATGTCCTTTTACAAGATTGCGCCATTATGGTACAATACGCCGACTCAGCATTGGCTCGGACCTGCTTCTGTCTTTTACCCAGAGCAGGCAGGCGATAGCAATCACACACGCGGACGCCGATTGGCGCTTCGGCGGGATCATATGTCGGATCGGATTCCTGTTTTGAGAGAGTGTACAGTGTCGTTAAGTAAAGGTGACGCGTACAGTTTCGTCCCTCGGCGTATTCTCTCTGTGTGTAACTGGGGATTATAGCTTTATTATTCACACAGTCGGTCGATACGACCTTGGAACTTCATGGCATGTGGTAAAACAAAGGAAATCAGTAGCCCAACACTGGTTTCCCACTGAAACTAAGCAGAATTGAGCTCCTGTTAGTACCTGGATGGATGCCCTCCTGGGAATACTAGGTTGCTGCTGGAAGAGGTGTTGATGTGGCCAGCAGAGGGCGTTTACCTTGTGGTCTGTGTGCACCAAGGTATAGTGACAGGCGACACTATTCTGTCAGAAAGCACCGTCTTTTGGATGAGGCGTTAAAACGAGGCTCTCTGTGGTCATTAAAAATCTGTGGATGTCTATCGTAATAAGTGTAGAGGCGTCTCCTCTGCATCCCGGCCATATTCACCCATTATTGTTTACAAATAACATGCAATGTAACCGTTTTGTCTAGAAAACATTACACAAAAATAACACGTAATGTAACTGTTTTGTTTAGAAAATGTTACACAAAAATAACACGTAATGTAACTGTTTTGTTTAGAAAATGTTACACAAAAATAACACGTAATATAACTGTTTTGTCCAGTAAACATTGCACAAAAAAATAACAAATAACACATAATGTAACTGTTTTGTTCAGAAAATGTTACACAAAAACAACAAATTGATGTAAGTGTATAACTGTATTTATGTCGCTCGTATCATTTTATTTTGTAATATTTATCTGCCACACCTTAAAGTCCGGTCCAGTGAAAATATTGTGGTGTAAAAACCGTGAACTAGACGTCATCTTTTGGCTACATTTCTAAAACTTTCAAATTTTTCCTGCTTTTAACACATCAAATGTGCACTTTAAACTCAACCCTATTAGCATGAATAGTGCACTACAGTACCTAATCAGTAGCTAATCGAGAGAAGCATCGTTCCCAGAACTGGAATGGAATATCCAGAAGAAGCACAGTGCATCTTGTTAAATATGCATTTATTTGTTCTGTGTAAGAGAGTTTTTTTTTTCTGTTTTCCGTTTTATTCTGACCCCCCCCCCCCTCCTTCCCCCGCGATGTGTAATTCTCTGTCTCAGCACCATAATGGAGACTAATGGTCGACTCGCATGCCACAATTTTTTCGCAAATCGCTGGTTCTGATCATTAATTCATTTCGGAAAGCTGCTGAATGTTTAATGAGAGATCTCCAGGTGTCTCCAGTTAATAGTTAATCAGACGTGAAATCAGAGAAGACAAGTGAGCCGGAGTTCCTCAGGACCGTCCGTCTGGCAATCCGAGACCCGACCCCTTGAAGGCCGGATGTGTAGATGGGGGGATTCAAAGCACTACATTCTAAATGACGTGTTATGGAGTTTAAATGTCAGATTTCACAGACATTGGCCAAAAAACTTTCTAACACCTTAAACTTCATTAATGCTATCCTTATCTATCCTTATCTATCTATCTATCTATCTATCTATCTATCTATCTATCTATCTATCTATCTATCTGTCTCTATCTATCTATCTATCTATCTATCTATCTATCTATCTATCTATCTGTCTGTCTGTCTGTCTGTCTGTCTGTCTGTCTATCTATCTATCTATCTATCTATCTATCTATCTATCTATCTATCTATCTGTCTATCTATCTGCTGTCTGTCTATGTCTGTCTGTCTATCTATCTATCTATCTATCTGTCTATCTGTCTGTCTGTCTGTCTGTCTGTCTATCTGTCTGTCTTCTGTCTGTATCTATCTATCTATCTATCTATCTATCTATCTATCTATCTATCTATCTATCTATCTATCTATCTATCTATCTATCTATCTATCTGTCTGTCTGTCTATCTATGTCTGTCTGTCTGTCTATCTATCTATCTATCTATCTATCTATCTATCTATCTATCTATCTATCTATCTATCTATCTATCTATCTATCTGTCTGTCTGTCTGTCTGTCTGTGTCTGTCTATCTATCTATCTATCTATCTATCTATCTATCTATCTAACAACCTTCTTTGGATGTGATGATGTGATAAATCTGGTACAAGCTGCTGATAATGACCTCATTCAGTGGGGTGTGAGGTCGGGTCACTGAGGGCAGATTAATAATAGTAGTGCCTCGGTCTGATTGCTCCAAACGAGCTCCGGGATTTTATAAAGATCCTGAACCTATTTAGTGTGACTGAGTGTTTTTTAAGGGAAATCTTTTTCACACTCTTCCTTTACACACTGTGTTTATAAAATGGGTATTTAATGGGAATAAAGATAATGTGAAAATAGACATGGCTCCAAATTCAAATTTTATACAAATAAATTCCAAAACATTTGACCTTTTAAACATGAAAATAAAACTGTGTAAAATAAAATGTAAATAAATACAATATATAGTATATAATATATATATATATATATATATATATATATATAGATATATATATATATATATATATATATATATATAGTATATAGTAAATATATAGTATTATATTAAAAGAAGTAAGATAAAGTATATATACGATAATGAGTAAATACGATATGAGTAAAAACAACACTCAGTTTTTAAATGACGGCTTTTATTATTAAGGGAAAACAACATCCCAAACTACATGGCCCTGTGTGAAAAAGTATTTGCCCCCATGATTCCCTCCCCTTAAAAATATCTAAGTTTATCACACCTAAGTTTAATTTCTCGAACCACACCCAGGCCTGATTACTGCCAGAAATCACTTAAATAGACCTGCCTGACAATAGTGAAGTCGACCTCAAAAGCTAGACGTCATGCCGAGATCATGCTAGACGTCATGCCAACATCGAACAGACTGGAAAACGTTATAAAGCCATTTGTAAAGCTTTGGGACTCCAGCGAATCACAGTAAGAGCCACAAAAGATGGAATACTGAAGAAACTTCCCAGGAATGTCTGGCCGACCAAAATGACCCAGAGAGCACAGCTTCGACTCATTCGACTCATTCGACTCATTCGACTTGCCTAAGTTTAGGTCATTTGCAAACAGCTTTTTCACACCACTGTATAAGCATTTAACAAATTGGGCATAAAATCGATTTTAGGCACAGATACAGGACATTTGAAGAAAAGACTTCTGAGGGAAAAAAAACGGTTGTTACACTTTTTCCTAAAGCACTTACTGTATACTTTCTTTCCTGCACAAATACACACAAATTCCCATTAAAACATAATGCTAGGCAAAAGCTGTGGCTCCATTGAAAGGAGACTTGTGTTGAATTGTGTTCAATGGGTTTTCTGTGTTCTTCTTGTGTGTTATACTGCTTTTCTCTCTAACAGTACAGCATTCTGTAGACGTGATGTCATAGTGATGGGAGTAAGATGTGGAGTGATTCAGGTCCCCTAAAATGCAACACTGCATTCGAATATCAGTGCCATTCTGACTCGGTATGAGGTTTTAGGTGATGGAGCGTCTTCTGAGATACATTTGTGTATTTGAATACATCTCTTTCTGTATGGTTGTGTGTGTGTGTGTGTGTGTGTGTGTGTGTGTGTGTGTGTGTGTGTGTGTGTGTGTGCAAGAGAGAGACAGAGAAAGTGAAAATCAGTGACTTGTGTAATTGAGCCAAATCCTCACTGAATTCCCTTCCCATCTGCCACTCAGAGAGATCTTATCTGGTGTTTGCGTGTGTGTGTGTGTGTGTGTGTGTGTGTGTGTGTGTGTGTGTGTGTGTGTAGCCTTCAGTTTAAAACGCAATTAATTATTCAGTCTTTGGTGTGACATTACCATTTAAACCAGCAGCATCTCTGTAACCAATAGCAACCAAAAACAGGAAGTCCCCTCTCTCTCACTCTCTCTCTCTCTCTCTCTTTCTTTCTCTCTCACTCTTTCATACCTCACTTCTCATTTATTCATAAAAGAAAAACTTTCATGGTCACTGTGAGAGAAAAGAAACAATGAAGAAAAAGGTTTTCATTTTTTCCACCGTGATCATTAAATATTTCTTATGTATTTACATGATAGAAGGATGGAAATAAAGACAGAAAAAGAGTATTTTTCTTCCCACAGTGATTAAAAAAAGATTCATTTTAATGTATAAATTAAGGAAGAATGAGGGAAGAAAAGAAGAAAACAAATGAATAAAGAAAAAGAGATGCATGCATGCTCAGTGGTTAAGGCATTGGCCTTTGGACCAGAAGATTGTCTCATGTTCAAGTCCCACCACGACCATGCTGCCATTAGTGGGCCCTTGAGCAAGGCCCTTAAAACTCAATTGCTCAGTTGTAAGTCGCTCTGGATACACATACTGTAAATGTAAATGTGAGTGTAAGTTTGCGTGTGTGCATGTGTGTGTGTGTGTGTGTGTGTGTGTGTGTGTGTGTGTGTGTGTGTGTGTCTGAGAGAGTGTGTGTGTGTTGTCCAGCAGGTGGTGGTGTAGAGGCAGTTACACTACAATAATTGGTTGAGTGAGTTTGAGGAGAGCGTGATGTGTTTTGTCCTTCATTTAGGAGATCTGATTACGGGTGTTAAGAAATCAGGAGATCTGCAATCAGGAGTCTGGAAATTGAAGCATCTTATCATGATCTGAAGACTGAGACGATCTCTCTCTCTCTCTCTCTCTCTCTCTCTCTCACACACACACGCACACACACACACACACTTCCCTCTGTCTCTGTGGGAATCAAAGAGTTTCATTACCAACTCATTAAAAATCAATTAAAGCACTATATGACATGGTGGATAACGGAGTGAAACAGAACGCAGGTGTTCTTCATTATATTCAATTACACACACACACACACACACACACACACACACACACACACACACACACACACACACACACACACACACACACACACACACACATACACTGAGCCACGTGCAAACCAACACATCACGGGGTCTCTGTGAATGGACTGTACGGTTTACACCTGTACTAAGCACTTTATAACAAACTAACAAACACATTATTCACGTGTAGAAATAATCACCACATATATGTAAAATATACCTCAAATACAAAATAATGATTAATGGAATTGTTTAATAGTTTTTTATTTTATTTTTTTTTTTTCAGTATTATATAAATAGAAAGTTCAATATAAAATACTGTACACTAAAAAAACTAAAAATGTACACATTTTAAACATTGTATTTATGTTGGTATTATTACATACTTATATTTGTATGTATTATAGAATGTCATTTTGAATATAAATAAGCCAGCAAAGATAAACTAATAAATGCAAAATGAATTTATTAGAATATCAATAAAAACATTATATAAAAAAAATAATGTGTAAAAAAGTATAGCACCAAAGAGCCTTTCTTAATGACCCAAGAGTGGCAGCCTGGCGATCACAGGGCTCAAACACTCTACCATCTGATCAGCAGCCCGGTGCCTTTACCATTGAGCCACACTCCTCCTCACCCCTCTAAGATGTACTATTTTAATACATTTAATAATAATTTTCAGATTTTTCTGTCCTTCCATTTCACACCGGCTCAAGATGAAGCTTTTTTTCTCAATTTTTCTTCCTTTATAATTCTTTATAAAAAAATAATCCCCAAACGATCAGTAAACGGCCTGATTCCATGCACATGTGATTTATAAGAAGTGTGCAATGGGAAATATTGGATGGATATTGATTAGTCAGACGGAGCGTTAAGGTTATTTATTCACCCCGTGTATTAGATGTGTTGTACACGACAAAAAACGGCCTGCTGAGGATCAGCAGGAACCGACATGAAATCAATATCACATGGAGGAAGATCAGCAGCTCGCGCTTTCAGTACAACAGAAATGGATTGTATAGACACGGAGATATTTTTTTTTCCTCGGTTGCGCGGCGTTCTGAA
>JACRUU010000019.1:20034345-20046845 GCA_030449085.1 Kryptopterus vitreolus
GTCAGCGCTGTAACCGTGGTTACATTTCATTCTCTCTTTGTATAAGAAGGAAAACACAAAACACAGCGACATTTCGGAAAGAGCAACTTCTACAGAACATATATATATATATATATATATATTATATATATATATATATATATATATATATATATATATATATATATATATATATATAGTGTAAATTGCTCTGTCTTGTTCAATTATTAACACATCAATTATTGACTTTCAATTAATTATTATTATTATTATTATTGCTCTGTCTTGCCTTAATTCAATGACCCGAGGTATTATAACGGTAGAAGATGAATAATAATGAACAATTATTAACACCATACAAGCCATGGTTATTAACACATTAATTATTATATTTTAGTGACTCGGTTCTTTGAATCTTGTTCATCAAAATGAACAAATCTTTGTTTTGAGTCATTTAGTTCATTTCGTTCTTTTGATCAGAAATAAAATAAACTGTTTAGTTTTTCAAAAAACAGAACCCCAACATGTTTCCATACACACATTTTGGCTTCAGTTCCAGTAATTTAAATATTATAATTCAGCTAAGAACATATTATGATAAACTGAATAAGCAGCTCACCTTCTCGTATCTTCTGGTCCGAATCATTTCTTCTTTTGTCACATGACTCCTGTTGATGCTATGCAGTGCAGAGTCTCCTAATCTGAGTCGTTTTGTCACTTGACTCCCATAGTGTTTGTGAGTCATGTGACAAAAGAATGAACGACTCGGATGCATTACATAGTGTCTGTGAGAGTGTGTGAGAGTCACGTGACAAAAGAATGAACGACTCTGAGGCATTACATAGTGTCTGTGAGAGTCACGTGACAAAAGAATGAACGACTCGGAGGCATTACATAGTGTCTGTGAGAGTCCCGTGATAAAAGAACGAAAGACTCGGATGCATTGCATAGCGTCTGTGAGAGTCCCGTGACAAAAGAACGAAAGACTCGGATGCATTGCATAGCGTCTGTGAGAGTCACGTGACAAAAGAATGAACGACTCGGATGCACTCATAGTGTCTATGGGAGTCACATGTGACAAAAGAATGAACGACTCGGATGCATTACATAGTGTCTGTGAGAGTCCGGACGTGACAAAAGAACGAAAGACTCGGATGCATGATCAGATACAGAATGGGAGCATGACGAAATGAACGAAGCATAGCGTCTGTGAGAGTCACGTGACAAAAGAACGAACGACTCGGATGCATTACATAGTGTCTGTGAGAGTCACGTGACAAAAGAACGAATGACTCGAATGCATTGCATAGCGTCTATGGGAGTCACATGACAAAAGAACGAATGACTCGAATGCATTGCATAGCGTCTATGGGAGTCACATTAGAAAAGAACGAATGACTCGGAGGCATTACATAGTGTCTATGAGAGTTACGTGACAAAAGAACAAACGACTTGGATGCATTGCATAGCGTCTATGGGAGTCACATTACAAAAGAACGAAAGACTCTGAGGCATTAAATAGTGTCTGTGAGAGTCACGTGACAAAAGAACGAACAGACTCGGATGCATGGCATAGCGTCTGTGGGAGTCACGTGACAAAAGAATGAACAACTCGGACACACTGCATACTGTCTATGGGAGTCGCACGACAAAAGAACAACTGACTCGGACACACTGTATAGTGTCTATGTGAGTCACATGACAAAAGAAGGAACGACCCGGATTCACTGCTTAGTGTCTATGGGAGTCATGTGACAAAAGAACGAACGACTCGGACACACTGCATAGTGTCTATGTGAGTCACGTGACAAAAAAACGAACGACTCGGACACACTGCATAGCATCTATAGGACTCACGTGACAAAAGACTCATGTAGCCTGACAAAAGAACGAACAGCTCAGCTGCACAAGAATAGCGCCACATGGGAGTCACGTGACAAAAGAAGGAATGATTCGGACTAGAAGACTGGAGTTGAGAGTTAATTACTCGTTTATGCGCATGTACGGTCCCAGTAGAAAATGAACGAATCATTCTTGGAGACTACTCGTTCTACTGAGTCATGTTAAAGACTTGTTCATTAAGAACGAATCGTTCATGAATGACCTGTCACTATTACATAATACTTCCTGAATATCCAATTTGTACACCGAGTCCTCTTTTGCAGTTCTACAAGATGTTCTACTGGATCATAAATCATGTTGTGATGTGGGTGAGGTCAGGAGGTCATCCTCTTTAATGGCTTTGAGGTCAGAGCTGTAAGGCAGGAGTACACACACACACACTCACATATATATATATATATATATATACATATATACTGTATATATGCATATATAGATCTCTCTCTCTCTCTCTCTCTCTCTCTCTCTCTCTATATATATATATATATATATATATAGCTCCTGTTGATCGATAATAAAGGCTAATAAAGGATAATGAAGTGACTGAGTAATGAACCCTTTCTACAACATTTTACAGCATCTGAAAGCCTTTCTGTAAAAAAACAAAAAAAACGTCTTCCTGTAAGTTTTGTGGTATCAGTTTAGATAAAAGAGCGGTTCAGACTTCAGGGGAGAGTTTTTATTTTTATTCTACTGAGGCTGAAATGAGGCTCCTGAACTCATCATTATGCAAGGAATATACCAAGGACATTGTTTGATTCGACGAAATAAGACGTGGGGTTGCAGTGGATGGCAGCCTTTCTTTCTTTCTTTCTTTCTCTCTTTCATCCTCCTTGTTTGTCAGTGTGCTGATTGGCTTTCATTAGTGATGAACACTCTCCTCACTCTAATTATTCATGGGTCACTTCTCTATTGTCTTGTCCCATATATATATGGGAGAGACAGAAATACAGAAATTTGAAGAAGATAAATAGAGAAAGAATAAAAAAATGTACATTGTAAAAAAATGTGAGAGAATTAGAGATCACCAGAAGATTGTCAAAGAGAGAGAAAGAGAGAGAGAGATAGAGAGAATAGGTGAAAGGAGAGACAGAGAATGAGGGAAAGGGGAGAGAGAGAATAGGGGAGAGAGAGAGAGCAAGCGAAGTCAGTAAATTTGTCAGTGGGGGAGAAACGAGGGAATACGTAGAAGAGAAAGGGTGCAGGGAGAAAAGAGAGCGAGAGAGAGAGAGAGTTATGTGTGTGTGTGTGTGAGAGAGAGAGAGTTATGTGTGTGTTTGTGTGTGTGTGTGAGAGAGAGAGAGGAGAGAGAGAGAGAGAGAATGTGAGATAATGCTGAACCTGACGAAATGCGCTGGACCGTCCTGACATTCCCTCGCTCCCTCCCTCCGTCCCTCCTTCCCTCCCTCCTTCTTCCAGCCGGCTTCTTTGTCACTGACCCTGTTGAGGATGCTCTCAGTGCGCGCGTGTGCCGCGTGAAAAAAGTGTCTCCGCAGCGCTCGCGCTCGGCCGAACGCGCTCGCACTCGCATGTTCACGCACACGCGCTCGAAGAAGAGGAAGAGGAGGAAGAGAAGAAGGAGGACGGATCGAGATTAAAGCCCGGGGTAATTAACTTTACGCTCCTCGGCCAGGGGACTGCGCGTCCTGTACCCCGTCCCCGTCCCCCAATCCCCCCCCCCCCCTTACCCCTCCCTGCGCGCCGCACCGGGGATCCTGTCCCGGACCCTGTCCCCCACCTGCACGCCTCCGAACTCCCGCACAAGCTCCGCAGCTTCATCGCCGTCATGCAGGTGTCCATCGCCTGCACCGAGCACAGCCTGAAGGGCCGGAATGGAGAGCACGGCAAGCCGAGCGCCACCAGCCCCAACGTGGTGAACGCGGCGCGCGCTAAGTTCCGCACCGTGGCCATCATCGCGCGCAGCTTCGGTTCGTTCACGCCGCGCCACCACATCTCTCTGAAAGAGTCCACGGGGAAGCACACGGGAATGAAGTACCGGTACGTTGGGCTGCGATCCTGCACACTGCACACTCATCCCTCACTCCCTCCTTCCACCCACCCCTCCTTCCTTCCTTCCCGTCGCGCTCAGAGTTCAGCACTTCATCTATCTATCTATCTATCTATCTATCTATCTATCTATCTATCTATCTATCTATCTATCTATCTATCTATCTATCTATCTATCTATCTATCTATCTATCTATCTCTTTGTTTCATTCTTCCTTCGTATTTCGGCACTATGCTTATATTTCTCGCACAGTATTTCTTTCTTTCTTTCTTTCTTTCTTTCTTTTTTTCTTTCTTTTTTCTTTTCCCTTCACTCCTTCTTGCTGCATATTTCTTTTATGTTTCCTTCTCTCCTTCTTTATGCTTTGCGCCAACTTTTATTACTTCTGCACAATGTTTTACAGATTGCGCTCTCTCTCTCTCTCTCTCTCTCTCTCTCTCTCGCTATGATTTTTTACTTGATTTTGAACCCATGAACCTTGTCTTCAGATAACAAAAAAAACGAATAATCCTCGTTCTGAAATACCAGTGGTGATTTTATTGTAATGTATTGCTAATTGCTGTTTTCTTTGGAATTAATTAAAAACAAAATTCTACTCTAGTGGAATTCTAGTTTAACACACACACACACACACACACACACACACACACACACACACACACACACACACACACACACACACACACACACACACACACACACACACACACACACACACACACACACACACACACACACACATTATTTGTATTTACAATGTGTGGATTTCTTGGTTTGGTGACCACCAAAGTTTTCAGGTATAGCATTGTCTGTGAACTATTCATTTATCATCTACTCTCTTACTCCCCCCTCCTCTCTCTCTATCTCTCTCTGTTAATTATGACCAGTTTCAGCATTCTTGTGTCTTTATTATCCTCATTATTCAATCCTTACTCTGCCTTGTTTAAAATGTATGTCTCTCTCTGCCTCTCTCTCTCTCTCTCATGGTGGTCTGTGATAGTTAGCACCGGTATATGCATGGATTTGATGTGCAATACAGATTCGTTTGTGCATCAGGTACAGATGAAGTGTGTGTGTGTGCGTGTGTGTGTGTGAGAGACTGCATTGTAGCTTGTAGCTGCTCAGTATTCATGTCTGCTCCATCTACGTCTGCACTCCGGTGCTGTCGTTGCGTCTGGAAGGTGATGATGGAGCCTGAATCAGCATTCTCGAGACCTCACAACTTTCTTTTTCCGGGACGGTCCAAGCTGCAGTGTGTTTCCCAGTCTGGTGTCGCAGGGGATGCAGACTTTTACATTGGTTTGTTGCATAAATCCTGTAAAAGCTCTATAGTGGGAGATCTTCCACTCCAACCCATTTAACAGTTTGGAAAAGAAGCGCATGTGGTTATCATGTGTCCCAGAACTTTTGTCCGAAAGTGCATCATAGTATAAAATTCTTTCATCACCACATTAGAACAAAGAAATATTTTGAATGTGTGTGTGTGTGTGTGTGTGTGTATGTGTCAGTAGACATATGTGTAAATGCATGTCAGTGATTGATCGTGACTACAATGATGATTTGATGGACATGGATTGTTATTTCTGGAAACACAATCCCCGTTTCTCTTGTTCACCCTCTACTGCTGCTGATGAGACGCTTAATGCACTTTTAATGCCACACTGACAAACGTGACAACACTACAATAACACACAGAGATAGTCAGACACACACACACACACACACACACACACACACACACACACAAAGACACACCTGCATTCACCAAAACAAAAAAAAAAACAGAAAGCAAAAGGGACAGACAGACAGACAGACTTGCAAATAGAAAAGTGAAAGTAAGAAAGACAAATAGAAGTTCCAAAAAAAAATGCAGAAAAAACAGAAAGAGACAAAGGAATAGACAGACAGAAACATAAATGTAGAATTTGTGTCAATTTGTGTTAAACTACTTATAACTAATCTAATTATAAATAATAATAATAATAATTTGTAGCATGAACATTTACATTTTCCCTTCACATGAGCAAGTCAGCTATTAAGATCTGTTACAGATTAAGATCTGCTCTAATAAACGTCCTCAGATAATTTGGAACACAAAATCTACTGTAATTTATTCCCAGAATGAGATGTCCAAAAATCTCATGTTCAGTGTCCACATGATTTGTCCATATGGTGTATTTCCTTCTCCACTCTGTCTGGAAATTGGCCCCATGTCGGAGAAGACGATGCAACTTGGCCTGAGTTTTGTCTCTGACCTTTCAACAGCTCTGGATTTGAGCCGAGCGTCCACTTGCTCCTTCCAGATCGGCTAAAAGGTCATCCATGACAAACATGAGACAGGAGGAAAGGCTTACTATTTTAAAAAAAAAGGTGTTGGGGAAAAATAATAGTCATTTCTCTAGGATTATATCTGGAGAGTTTATTGGCACATAAACTCTCACACATTTATTGGAACACTGACTGAAAACCCTAAATCACAACCTAAATCTGACTGAAAAACCCTGAATATAGAGCCTGACAAACCCTTGACTGAAACCCCGAATGAAAATCCTGACTGATAAACCCTGACTTAAACACCCAACTAAAACATTGAATGTAACCACTGAAAGAAACATTGTCCCTTCACAAAAACCCTGACTAAAACCCCTAAAGCACTGACTGAAATCTCTGACAAAAAAAAAACAAACAAAAACCTTGACTAAATCCCTGACTAAACCCCTGAATATAAACCATAAATGGAAATCCTGACTGAAAAACCCAGACTAAAGCACTGAATGTAACCACAGAAAGAAACCTTGCATGAAACCCCTCACTAAAACCCTGACTGAAAATCGTCTAAATTCCTGAATAAAGCCCTGACTGAAAATCGCGACTGAAACCCTGACTGAAACTCCTAAAGCCCTGACTAAAACCCAAAAAAAGCTGACTAAAACCCCAAAAGCAGTGACTGAAAATTCTGACTAAAACCCCAAAAAAGCTGACTAAAACCCCAAAAAAGCTGACTAAAACCCCCAAAACCTGGACTAAAACCCCTAAAAATCTGACTGAAAACCTTGACTAAAACCCCAAAAGCAGTGACTGAAAACCCTGACTAAAAGCCTGACTGAAACCCAAAATTTAAACCCCTCATATAAACCCACCGAAAGAAACCCTGACTGAATGTCTGACCCTGTCTTGTCTTTGGTTCAGCTCACAGTCACATTTATGTCCACTCTCATGTCTAATTCATGTGTGTAAATATACACCTGCTTTAGCATCTACTTTCCATGAAGTATTACACTTAGTAATTGTCTATATAAAGAGTCTTGTTTATCATTTTGATTATCTGGTTCACACTGTTTGCTAATTGTCCAACCTGAAAATGTAACATTATTTCTGTTTCAGGATAATGATATTATTAATTAGTATATACACTTGTATCTGCAGCCTTTGCGTATGACTGTTGTATAAGAGGAATAAAACACTCCAGGTCTCTCTTGTTATTACAGGGAAATAACATATCTTTCGGGCGGTACGAGTAAAATGCAGTCATATTGCAGGTTTTATTACACAGGCCTGGATCTAAGATTTTCTGAGACGACGGGATATTAAAAGCAAATCAGCTTGAAAATAAAAGGAAAGGAAAAAAACTTGCATGTCCTGACTCTGAAGAGCATCGGAGAGACTTTTACCATTAAACCTCTTTCCCCCTAAAGCAAATCCCACAGTATTACTTTAAATTCGCCTCACAGCATCCTGCCGGTCCTGCACACACACACACACACACACACACACACACACACACACACACACACACGCACACGCACACACACACGCACACACACACATACCACCCTGTTAGTTAAATACACACTTGATAACTCATTTTCCAAACACACACCAGATCACATAAACATTTTTTTTCCAAACATACATTCTAAATCTTTATACAAATACACACTAGATCACTCCCATCTTCTTATACAAACACTCACTAGATCACCCCCACTTCATTATACAAACACACACTAGATCACTCTCACTGTGTTATACAAACACACACTAGATCATTCCCACTGTGTTATACAAACACACACTAGATCACCCCCACTTCATTATACAAACACACACTAGATCACTCCCACTGTGTTATACAAACACACACTAGATACTCCCATCTTCTTAACAAACACACTAGATCACTCCCACTGTGTTATACAAACACACACTAGATCACTCCCACTTACCAAAACACATTATACAAACACACACTAGATCACCCCCACTTCATTATACAAACACACACTAGATCACCCCCACTTCATTATACAAACACACACTAGATCACTCCCACTTCATTATACAAACACACACTAGATCACTCCCACTTCATTATACAAACACACACTAGATCACTCCCACTGTGTTATACAAACACACACTAGATCACTCCCACTTTATTATACAAACACACACTAGATCACTAACACTGTGTTATACAAACACACACTAGATCACTCACTTGATCACTCCCACTTCATTATACAAACACACACTAGATCACTCCCACTGTGTTATACAAACACACACTAGATCATTCCCACTGTGTTATACAAACACACACTAGATCACTCCCACTTCATTATACAAGCACACACTAGATCACTCCCACTTCATTATACAAACACACACTAGATCACTCCCACTGTGTTATACAAACACACACTAGATCACTCCCACTTTATTATACAAACACACACTAGATCACTAACACCTTGTTGTACAAACACACACTAGATCACTAACACCTTGTTGTACAAACACACACTAGATCACTAACACCTTGTTGTAGAAACACACACTAGATCACTAACACCTTGTTGTACAAACACATACTAGATCATTCCCACAATGTTACAAAAACACACACTAGATCACTCCCACCTTGTTAACAAAACACACAATAGATCACTCCCAACTTGTTATACAAACACACAAATAGATAAAGCCCATCTTCTTACACAAACACACAAATAGATAAATCCCATCTTCTTACACAAACACACACTAGATCACTCCCACCTTGTTATACAAACGCCCAATAGATCAATCTCATCTTCTTATACAAACACACACTAGATCACCTCGACTTTATTATACAAACACCCACTAGATCACACACACCTTGTTATACAAACACACACTAGATCACTCCAGCTCTTTATCCAAACACACACTAGATCACTCCATCTCTTTATCCAAACACACACTAGATCACTCCATCTCTTTATCCAAACACACACTAGATCACTCCATCTCTTTATCCACTCCATCCTATTACCCAAACATAACAAAATTGTATAAGATCTGTTTACATTCGTATCAACATAGTGTTCAGGTATGAGAGTTACTGTATTGGTTCTGTACTGAGACTTTTGCCTACAAGATCACACATTTTCTGCTCTGGCTTGCGTTTATGCAAAATCCTCTACCTTAACACGGACCATTAAATTCCCAGTGAAAAGTGCCTGTGTGGGAGGGATTACCTGTACATTAGAGCGGATGAATGGAAATGGTCATGTGACCCAGCTGGCACTGCTGGTGAAGCTGCCAGAGTGAGATTTTTGCTGCTGGGGTTGAATAAGAATATTGAAAAAGAGTAATGATGAATGGAGACCAGAGTAATGCAAATGAAAGCGTGGGTCTGAGACGCCCTTTGATTCCTCATAAACAGCGCCAGGTGCTGCAGCTGTTAGTAAACTTTATAGCGCTTTGCGTAAGTATTCACCCCTTTGAACAGGGTCTGCACACCTGAAACGGACCTGATTGGATTCCGAGTCACGAATCATTATAAACCAGGGATTAATCACAGAGTGATAACGAGAGAGGAATCAATATAACTTGCAAATGTATTTACTGATGCAAATTGCTCTCACTGTGATTAAATGTTTTCGGCCCTATTGCTTTGAAATTAGTTGCTATCAGCAGTCATTTCATTTGTCATGGTCGGAGAAAACCAAGAGCTTGCATTAGAACTGAACCAAACAGCATCATGAAGTGTGAGAAGCAAAGAAGTAAAAAATAACCTCTCTGTTTAATGTCAAATACAATATTAAAAATGAAAAGAATGTGATAGCATTGTATTTAAGTTAATTTCAGTTTAAAGCAGGAGGATGTGGCGCGGGGGGAAGGGGGGGGGGGTGTAAATACTTATGCCAGGCTCTTTAATGTGCAAACTAGCAGAAGGTATTATGATGGAATAATTACAGAGGATGGAAAGATTACAAAGTGACTAGATGCTGCTAATTAATGTGCAATATTGTAATAAATTCATAACTAAAAACACAGTAATAATTATTTTTAAAAATAGTCATTTTAAAAAGGAAAAAAAAAAATATATATATATATATATATATATATAGATATATATCTATATATATATATATATAGAATATAGATATATATATATATATAGATATTTATAGTATATTAATATGTATATGTTGGATATGTTGGATCTTCAATCCAACCAATCAGCATACTAACCCATATTTTTCTATTAGTTCCTGATCGATTATACACAATATGGCTAAAAGTATGTGCACCCCTGATGCCTGATCATTGCATTCATAAAATCGGGGAGATATGCAGCTCATTGGTCAAGGCATTGGACTTGTGCCCGGAAGGTTGTAGGTTCAAGTCCGACCACCATCACCAAGCTGCCATTAGTGGGCCGTTGAGCAAGGCCCTTAACCCTTATTGCTCAGTTGTAATATGCGCCCTTATCAGTTATATTTGCCGCCCTTATCCAGAGAGACTAACCGCTAAACCACCGTGCTCCCTTCATTTGATAATCATGATATGACATTTTTGTCAGATTCGCCTCCTGCTTTAGCTCAAACAGCATTTCGATCATTTTGTGTAATAACACCTGTTCACAGCACATCTCATTTCGGAGGAAACTGTTGTGTTTTGTGTTGGATTTTAAGTGTAAAAGTGAACACAATCGCGGCGACGCTTTGGGGAGAAGCGAGGGATTTTTTTTCGAGACGGCAGCGTAATGAGAGGTGGCAGCTGCGAGCTCGTGATTAAAAGCTGAACCGGTGCAGGTGAGGCTTTTCACACTGACGGCACGGCGGTGTGTAGCACTCAGATCACACGAGAGTCCGCACCGATAGAGTCGATTATACAGTATGCCAGAAATAACCCTGCACAACTACAGACGCATGACTAATGAAAGGTTTGCCTTCGCTCATCAGCGCAGGTAATGTGTGTAGTGCGACGTCTGCGAGAGCTGCGCGAATACGAACCCGGCTTCTTCAGCGTAAAGGCTGAAGATAGCGTATAAGCGTATAAGCATCCTCTTTACAGTCTCACATCAGCGTATTGTATGCGAGCGTTCTGCTACGTTACGTGGCACTATTAGAATGTCATGGCGATTTACGCGATAAACGAGTTATATAGAAGTTTCCATATCACAGAGTAACATAAAGAGATGCTTTAGTAATAATGCAGTTGTTGTTGTTGTCCTTGTGTCGACTGATATTGAATGCTCAGAGGCGGCAAGTTACAAAGTACACGCACAAAGTAGAAATGTTGGCTCTCTAAACTTTTACTCCTTACATTTTTGCCCAATTTTATTTTATTTTACATACTTTATTGTGAGGAAATTTCTTTTCTTCTCATATCCCAGCTTGTTTGGAAGTTTAGGGTCAGAGTTAAGGGTCAGCCCTAATACAGCGCCCGCTGGAGCACAGAGGGTTAAGGGCCTTGCTCAAGGACCCAGGGTTGGCAGCTTGGTGATACCGGGATTGGAACCACCCGACCTTCTGATCAGTAACCCAGTGCCTTAAAACACTGAGATACACCCCTTCCAAAAACCACTAAAACCATCCATTTCTACTCCTTACATTTTAAAATAGTCTCATTACTCCTATTTCATTTTGTTCAAAAAATAAAAAACATATCCATATGGATAGAGTGAATGTGATTGTGATTGGATGAGATGTAAGCATACACTATTCTGACACCGTATTGGTTTGTACGTGATCCATCGCACTTGCACACGACACAAATCACCTCACACTCCAGCAAGGACATAACCAGTGTTCGTTCCTCAGGTAGAAATGTAGATATTAAGTTTTAAAAAGACTTCTGTAGAAGGTGAAGAAAAGTGTAAAAGTACTGGTTTCAAAACTACATTGTATTCAAAAAATCATTGGAATATATTAAAATGATTCATTATATTAAAAGCTGTTTTTGTTTTGTTTTTTTGCTAGGTCGTACACTTTATGTTTATACTTTTTTCTGTGTCTGTATTCTGTATGTAGCTCTGTATTGTTTTCATGTAGCATCAGAATTCTGTAGAAACGTCTAATTTCACTGTGTACTGCATCAGCTACTGTATATGGTGTGCAATGGCTTATGGGGAAACTACTAGCATTCTTACATTTGGCAGGCGGCCCTCATCCAGAGGTCTTTTTAAACGCCTCTCATCTACACTTCTGTATTGTGCAGGGAACGATTTCATGCTACAACATCCAAAGATGTTTTATACAAATGTGTGTTTCAATAGTTTTCTCGTTGATATATTGTTATAACTTGATTTGCATATTAAACCTTCCCTGGACCT
>JACRUU010000019.1:20051845-20081845 GCA_030449085.1 Kryptopterus vitreolus
ATCATAGAAAATGTTAATGCTGAAAATGATACATCTTTTAATCAGTATTTTTTTTACAATTTAAAAAGGAAAATCAGACAATGACCCAGATCAGTTTATGAATTTCCTACTTCTTTGCATGATAGATAAACAGTGTATACTGTACATAATGTATCCTTGTAGAGTGATCCATTATAAATTATATTACAAATGGAAATGTTAATATAATATAATATACCAGAATATAATATATTAGAATAGAATTGAATTCAATTAGGGCTGTCAGTAATATTATGTATAAAAATATTTAAGGGTGATCAATCGCACATTTGTCTTCCCCCAATGTACCATGCTGAAATTATCTGTGAAGGACACAATCTGATGTTTATTTATCCATTTGGGGTTTTTTTATTTGTTCACTATGAAAAGTGTCCAGCATCTCATTCATTCGCCAACACAACCCATAGTGAAAGAGCAGATCACTCACATAGTAATGCACACTGCGTTAATCACACATTAATAAAATGAATGCTGTTAAATATAACATAACATAACATAGCATAATAAGTTATAAATCAATATATATATATATATATATATATAATATATATATATTGTGTGTTACTGGATAAATATGTATGTTACTATAAAAACAGCATCTTTTGGTGAATCAGAATGTAGAATTCAGTAACACTGAGGTATATAAGTATTAAAGAGTGATATTACAGCAGTACTGATGTTATTATTGTGGATGTTTTCTGATTTGTTTTGTATGTTTACAAAACCAACTCCAACTCTGCAATGAAAACGTCACATTTTGCGTTTACTCGACAGGCTGTAATTATAAAGCGCTCAGGCTTACATGCTTTCCTGTGTCTGTAATGAGCCTTCACTCTGTACTGCCTCTGCCTCGTGTTTTCTCTCGACTCGCCTCTGCCCCAGTTTACCTTCTTCATCGTAAGCACTTTCTCACTCAACCTCTGTGGTTCTGCCCTGATTTCCCCCAATCACGGCTAATTCTATTCATCATACAGATACAGACACACACACACTACATCACACACACTACACACACACACACACACACACACACACACACACACACACACACACACACACACACACACTAACACACAACACACACACACACACACACACACACACACACACACACACACACACACACGAACATACATACAGATGGAACATATATTACAATATAGAAGACACAAAACCACGCCTGCAATTCAACACACACATACATACACACACACAAACACAAATAAACACACACATGCACAATATATATGTAACAACAATATAGACATATTTAATATAAAAAACACAAAACATACAAACTACAACCACACACACACACACACACACTTCACACACACACTTACACACATACACATGAACACACACACCAGCACACACACATGCACACACACAATCAATACACACACACACAGTAAATGTAGAAGACACAAAACCTGCAATAAAACACATATACATACACACAGAAACACAAATACACACACAATATATATGTAACAATATAGACATATTTAATATAAACACAAAACATACAAACACTCAAAACACACACACACACTTCACACACATACACATGAACACACACACCAGCACACACACATGCACACACACAATCAATACACACACACACAGTAAATGTAGAAGACACAAAACCTGCAATAAAACACATATACATACACACAGAAACACAAATACACACACAATATATATATGTAACAATATAGACATATTTAACGTAGTAAGAAAACATACACCATACACACACAACAAATATATACCCCCACATGGCAGATGATCACTCAGTGGTTAAAATGACTTCTAATCAGAAGGTTGTGGGTTCAAATCCCACAACTACTAAACTCCCAGTGCTGGCTCTGAGCATGGCCCCGAACCCACAACTACCCAGGTGTATAAAGATGATTGTGAGTTGCTCCAGATAAGGACATTGTTTGAAATGCTGTAAACACACACAGACACCCACACAGACACCCACACAGACACCCACACAGACACACACACACACACACACACACACACACACACACTATTTTGTATTGACTTTTTTGTTGTTTTCAGGAAAGTGAGGTTGTATTGCCACTGTGCTGGAGGGGATTAAAAATGAATGTTGTTGTCCCTATGGTGTACATTATTGCTGTTAGTGGTGATTACTTCAGCACAATGTTTAGTAAACACACACACACACACACACACACACACACACACACACACACACACACACACTGCTATACCACAGTGTTACGGATGTGTGGAGTTTGTTTACGGAGCGTCGTGTCCACTGAGCAGGACAACGTTGCCTTCCAGCTTCCTGTGCTCCCCGGGGCCAAGCTTCCTGATCCGGATCCAAACCCACACCTCGTGTTCCTCACCATCCACCTTCAAAGCATAGTCCACGTTTACTCACACAACAACAACAACAACACAAATCAGATCCAAACATCATCAAAGGCTCAGGAACATACGTGCACATTTTAAACATATATTTATTTCAGTCTCGGATTTCATCCAACAATATCAGTTAAAAACCCCATATATTGCTTTTATTATTATTTTAAGAGATTGCAATATAAAAATAGTTAACACAATAACATAATGAACACAATATAACAAAAAAAGATGTCATTTATAATAAATAATTTTATTATAAAAGTAAATTATAGTTTTATTCCTACTAATAATAATAATACATTTCCTGTGATGTATAATAACATAAAAATTATTATATATTTAAAATCAATACAAACAAAATATTGTCATTAGATGTCTAATAGGAAAATATTCTTAATATTATTATTAATAGTAATAATAGTAATAATATCATTATATTATTACTATTAATAATATTATTAAGATAATATATAACTAAGAATAAAACTATTTATTTAAGAATATTATTTTGTCTGTCTTTCATTATTATTATTATTATTATTATGGTGATGTTGATGGTGATGATGATGGTGGAGACGATGATGATGATGGTGATGATGATGATGATGATGATGATGATGATGATGTGATGCTGATGGTGGTGGTGATGATGATGATGATGTGATGATGTGATGATGATGATGATGATGATGGTGATGTGATGATGATGGTGATGATGATGGTGGTGATGATGGATGATGATGATGGATGATGATGGTGATGATGGTGATGATGATGATGATGATGATGATGATGGTGATGATGATGATGATGGTGATGATGGATGATGATGATGATGATGATGATGATGATGATGATGATGATGGTGATGATGATGATGATGATGATGATGATGATGATGATGATGATGATGGTGGTGATGATGTTGGTGATGGTGGTGATGATGATGATGATGTGATGGTGATGATGATGATGATGATGATGATGGTGATGATGATGATGATGATGATGATGATGATGATGGTGATGGTGAGCTTCAAGGCAGAGAGCTAAATAAAGATAACAGATTCGAGCTCAGTGAGGAGATGAGTGTAAAAGCTGAAGGTTTAAATCTGCTTAAATCTCTAAACAGCCCCCCCACTTCATCTCAGTCAACCTGTGCAGATGTTCGTTCATGTGTAACTCTCTCTCAGACCTTCATCAATCCCTCATTCTGTCCCTATCTCTCTCCATCTCTCCCTCTCTCTCTATCTATCTCTATCTATCTATCTATCTATCTATCTATCTATCTTTCTATACTTGACTCTCTCCACTACAAAGCTCCATCTGGCTGCCCCCCTATCTCTCTCTCTCTCTCTCTCTCTCTCTCACTCTCTCTTTCTCTTGTAGCCTCTGATGCTAGAGGTATATATATTATATATATATATATATATATATATATATATATATATATATATATATATATATATATATAAAACATCACCTACATGCATAAGAATTAAAGAATGGAGTCAAAAATAGATGTATACGAATGAAATAAATACAAATAAGAACAGAGAAAAAACTTTTAGTGCATCAACGTCAGAGAAAATTAGAAAAGTATTATAATAATCCCCCCTACACTCTCACTCTCTCTCTCTCTCTAATAAATCATGATATGAGAAACAGCTGAATGGGATTTTGTCGTTACACGCATCTCTAGAAGATAAAATGCTGACTCGCCACAAAATGTCACCACAAATGATGTCATTAATCAGCAGTTTAAGAGAAAGCGAGTTACACCGCACTTTATTATTTTATCCCTGAATTTGGCTTTAATGCACTCTGTGGCCAAAGGGATTTTCCTAAAGCCTTTTCCAAGCCTTTCAATATGTATTTCTTCCACAGATGCCCAATTTGGATAAAATCTTGCCTTTGGTTGGAGACCAAAAACTGTCCTAAGCTCTATTAAATGCCCCATGAACACACACCTTACATGGGCTGGACTGGAAGATTTCCTGCTATTAAGAGTCTTTATCAAAGACCCAACTCACTCAAACCAGAGACTTAACCATTACAACTGATTTATTATTATTTATTATTATTAATATTAGAGAAGAGCAAACTGTGCACCTATTACATTATGACCACCTGCCTAATATTGCAATGATCCCCCTTTTGCTCCTGATCCGGATCAGAGTATTAACAGCATAAATCTATAGCGTAAACCTACACGTATCATCAGTTTGTATGGAATGCAATGGAACAGAATTCTTAAAGGAGCCACGTCCCATATTTTACAATTAAAACAACCAATAAACAAGTAACATTGAAATGAACAAGAATTGTTAACATGTTAATTACATTAATTAATTTCTTGTTAATTATAATGTTACTTGTTTAGTGGTTGTTTTAATTGTAAAATATGGGACGTGGCTCCTTTAAGAATTCTGTTCTGTTGCTTTCCATATAAACTGGTGATATGTTTAGGTTATTTTGTGCTTATACAGTAGTGTAAGCAGGCCTGGGGTGCAGTCAGCATTCATAAATGCTTTTAAGGAGGCTGCCACTAGTGGGCCCTTGAGTGCGGCCCTTAAGGCCCTCAGTTGTAAGTCGCTGTGAATAAAATGCTGTGAATGTAAAGCCTTTTTTTGCTGTGATTTTGCTGAATTGCTGCTTAACTTTTTGTTTCAAGAAATCCAAACAGGAAGGAAATGTTTTTTTATATAAGAGCTGTTTTTAGTCATATTGCAGCAAAAGCCAGCGCTTTGTTGGAGACCATGTGTCCTAAATTTGGATCCGTCTACACAAAAGAGAGAGGGAGAGAAGAACAGATTGTGTGTTGCTGATGCAGCAGAATTTTCTGATCTCTCCTTCCTTCCTTCCTCGCCGTCGTTACCTTCTTAACGCAGCAAACTTTCATCAAACCGGCTGGATTGAGAATCAGCATTACCGGTGTTTTTATCCAGTGTGTGTGTGTGTGTGTGTGTGTCTAGAGATCCTTCTTACCTGTGGTCAAGCTATGCGAGTGTTGGACAGGACGCTTATTCCTGCAGTTTTTACTCATGCTGGAGGAAAGTGGAAGCAGGTGGGAGATGTTGAGTGCTGTGACAGCAATAAGTGAAGTTCTGTTTTCTCCCGATTACGCAACAAAACACCATATCTCAGTAATTAAAGCTGTTTTGGCATTCGACCAGAAGCTCATGAGTTCAAATCCCACCAACACCGCTTGAGCAAGGTGCTATTTTGTCTAAGTAAAATAGTTGTTGTAAGTGATGGCATCTGCTGAACTTTTGCAAATGCTTATAAAGCACCATTCTGATTGACCAGAAGCTAAATAAAGCTCCAAGCTCCATTCTGATTGGTGGGAAGCTAAATAAAGCTCCACGCTCCATTCTGATTCGACAGAATCTAAATAAAGCTCCAAGCTTCTTTCTAATTGGCCAGAATCTAAATAAAGCTCCAGGCCATATTCTGATTTGCTCCACTAGCTTTTTCTACAGCAATCGTATAAAGTAATAATTTGTTAGCTCAGTGGTTTAATAATTGGCCAGAATCTAAATAAAGCTCCAGGCCATATTCTGATTTGTCAGACGCTACTAATTACTTTTTCTACAGCAATCGTATAAAGTAATAATTTGTGTAGCTCAATGGTTTAATGCATTGGCTTTTGGACCGGAAGATCGCAGGTTCAATTCCTACCACCCACAAGATGCCACTAGTGGCTCCTTAACCAGTTAGGGCCTTGCCTTGCTCAGTTTTAAGTCGCTCTGTATAAATGCCGTAAATATAAACATAAATGTATAAAAATTGTTGGTTGTAGGAAACTTTGGTAGAATTTTAACTGTAACCAAATACTACCCGTGTTTTCAATTTCGTAAAATCACTTCCAGCCAATCACGATTCAGCACTGAGACACTCTAATATAAATAAATCACGCCCGATTCTTGGGTAAAAAAAAAATAAAAATAAAACCAAAAGCTGGATTTCCAGTCCCTCATTAAACATAGTGAATTCTTGGCTCTTCTTGGCCTCCTTTCTTTCCCATTCCCTCATAAATCCTCCTCTCCTAGTTTCTACTTTTTTCTTCGACTCAAGCTATTTCTTTTCTTTTTATAAACGTGGAGAAACGCCAAATATGTTCTTGTTTTCTGATGTGTATTGGGTGTTTTTACATCACGCAATAGCTACATAGTTATACGGTATAGTTACATTATACATCATAACTACATTATTATATGGTGTAGCTACATTAAACACTGTAGCTACATTATTATGTGAATAGCTGCATTATTATACACCATAGCTATATTATTATATTATATAGCTACATTTAACACTGTAGCTACATTATTATATGATATATCTACATTAAACACTGTAGCTACATTATTATATGATATATCTACATTAAACACTGTAGCTACATTATTATATGATATATCTACATTAAACACTGTAGCATTATTATATAATATATCTACATTACTGTAGCTACATTATTATATAATATATCTACATTAAACACTGTAGCTATTATATATGATATATCTACATTAAACACTGCTACACTATTATAGCTATAAACACATTATTATATGATATATCTACATTAAACACTGTAGATATACACTATTATATGATATATGTAGCTACATTATTACACTACTGTAGCTACATTATTATATGATATATCTACATTAAACACTGTAGCTACATTATTATATGATATATCTACATTAAACACTGTAGCTACATTATTATATGATATATCTACATTAAACACTGTAGCTACATTATTATATGATATATCTACATTAAACACTGTAGCCTACATTATTATATAATATATCTACATTAAACACTGTGCTACATTATTATAGATATATCTACATTAAACACTGTAGCTACACTATTATATGATATATCTACATTAAACACTGTAGCTACATTATTATATGATATATCTACATTAAACACTGTAGCTGTATTATTATAGCTATATTATTATATATGATATATCTACATTAAACACTGTAGCTACATTATTATATGATATATCTACATTAAACACTGTAGCCACATTATTATATGATATATCTACATTAAACACTGTAGCTACATTATTATATGATATATCTACATTAAACACTGTAGGCACATTATTATATGATATATCTACATTAAACACTGTAGCCACATTATTATATGATATATCTACATTAAACACTGTAGCTACATTATTATATGATATATCTACATTAAACACTGTAGCTACATTATTATATGGAAATTAATATTATATATTATATATTGTTATATGGAAATTTATATGACTAATGGAATTAAGGAGTTTTCTTAGCAAATGATTTATTAGGAACGATTTATTTATCGGTCTGATGCGTTTACATCATAGACAGACATCATTATCATGAGGAGATGAACGTGCTTTCATTTTTCATCTCTTGGTCTCTTTTTAGTCTCTTTTTACTGATTCGTAGTAATCACACCTTTAAGCTGTAGCACATCTGTGGAGGTTATATCGGGTTATAAGCAGTAATACACTAAAATCTCAGCTCAGTTTGCCAGCTGAACGTTCTCGAACCCGCGGAGCAACTGATGCGACGCACGACAACACAAACAGCAGACAAGCAGGCTTTTACGTTCCGAGGGACAAATTTGGCTTACGTAATCAGTGCACAAGTCAAAGGGCTTGAAGGCTTTTAGTCTTTGTAGCTCCTGAGCAGCTCATCTTGTGCTGTGAGAGTAGAAATAATGCATGAACGACTTACAGGACGTCACGCGATCTGTGCGAGCGTTAATTATTAATCAGTGTGATTATGGGCGGGTTTCAGGGGGACGTCCCGGGTCGGATAATGAGGCATGCATGAGTCAGGAATTGTACTGTGTGCCAAATGGGCGATTCAGCACAAAAAAAATGCCATGAAAGTTACATTATAAAGACAAACATCAGAACTCTTAATTTACCAAACTCTGAATTCCAAAAACAGGAATTGCAATGAAACTGGACTCCCCCCCCCCCCCCCCCCCCCCCCCCCCCCACCCCACACACACACACACACATCCCCGAATTCAATGGATTTGAACCCATTTCATTGCATGTCTCTCTTCCCCTGTGCACTCAGTGCCAGCGATGTCTGTTTTGAGAGACGTTTCAGCAATGATCTTCATGACTCTGCGATTTGGTGTCTCTGTGGCGCTGTAAATCCGTGAGCGAGAGAGTGCGGCGTGGAGACTGTGTGTTGTTATTTCCACGCCTCTGCATACTACACCTACTCACTCGCTCTGATGCTTTCAGGTGTAGTTTTATGGACCTTACTATGGCCTCTTCAAACCCTGGATGCGGAGGTATGAAAGGAAAGATTAGAATGTGTGTGTGTGTGAGTGTTTGTGTGTGTGTGTGTGTGTGTGTGTGTGTGTGTGTGTCTGTGTGTGTCTGTGTGTGTGTGAAGAAACCAAATGAATCATACTGGACACCGAAACATTCTTGGTCGACTTTTACGATGCTTTTAGGATTAGATCCTTTGCTAATCCTGAATCGGAGTGAAATTGATGCTTTCAGGTCGTTTGCTTGTTGTTTTTAATTGTAATTAATTGCGGGTCTTGTGTGTGTGTGTGTGTGGGGGGGGGGGGAGTGTTGGGGAATTTAGGGTGAGAAGAATCCTGTAGAAAAAAACATCAACACAACCCTTATCACATGTGTTTAGAAATCACACAAATCACTTGACAACATAAACCTTTATGTGAATGCAACTATGGGTATTTTGTGATTTGGCGACCTCTGTGGTGAAAACATGTTACTACAAGTTACTTGTAAAAATCACACGTTGCACAGGTAACTGCAGTGTGAAACTCATTATCACCGTGTACCACATCAGTATTGTGGTGTCCCTCGAAGACAGTATATAGTGTGTGTTGAGTGACGTCGCCTCATAACACAAAATACATAGCGCTTTGTCTCCATGAAGCACAAACATGTTATCCCTTTTCCTTTCTTTTCCTTCCATCTGCATCAGTTTTGTGCTTGCTGGTCACTTTTGGGATAGAAATTTCTCAATTCCGCTTGTTAGAGAAATAGCCCTCGGTAAAAACGCGGATGTGGGATACACTGCACTCTAGTGGTGGGATGCCGTCACTTCGCGGGTGACATAGTCGCATGCATTGTGGGCGATGTAGTTTATTGTCAGTGAACATTTTACAGCTTATTTTAAGACGATCGTACACCTTTTACGCTCTTGCAGGCCACATAAAATGACGTGGAGGGCCACATGCCTTGAGTTTGACGTAAATAACGTAAATAAATACACTTGAGATAATTCTTTTAATTTAATTTTGTATTACTGATTGCCTACTTGTCTACTAATGCAATAATTGATTGACATGAGTACATGATTGAGGTAAAAAAAAAATATTGGCTTGTGTGTCTTTTTTCTTTGTCCATTACAATGTTTAAAAGTTTTATTTTTTATAACATTTCAAAAACAAACGTAGAGTATTTGTAGCTGTCCCTTAATATTTTCACATTATTAATACTTCACTATGGTTTAATAACAATAGTACTCCAATATTACTTCAGTGTTAAAAATGTAACTCTATTACATTGAATTAGACTATACTACTGTATTATTGATATTTTTGGAAAATATTATTTCACTTTTGACTATATATCTCTAATACTGGAAATATTACTCCAATAATTCTTCAACCTTGAAATTATTACTCCAATATTATGCAAATTTATCATGTTACTCCAGTCTTGACAATATTACTTTAATCTTTACGCCATTATCCCACTATTATTATAATATCACACTTTATTGCCAATATTGCTCTGAGCTGTTGAATATATTAATATTATATAGTGACAATATTGCTCCAATACTGGAATTATTACAATATTATTACTTCAGTATTGCTTAATAACTTTAGTACTCCAATATTATTTCATTGTTTAAAATGTAACTCGGTTATTACATTGAATTAGACTATATTATTCTATTGTTGATATTTTTGGAAAATATTATTTCACGTTTGACTATATATCTGGATATATTAGTCCAATAATTCTTCAACTTTGATATTATTACTCCAATATAATCCCAGTTAATAATATGTTACTCCAGTCTTGACAATATTTCTCCAATATTACTTTAATCTTGGGACCATTATCCCAATATTACTCTAATAACACAGTATATTGCCAATATTACTCTGAGCACTTGAATATATTAATATTATACTGGAAATATTACATTATTGTTACTTTATTAACAACAGTACTCCAATATTACGTCAGTGATTAAATTGTAACTTGGATGTTACATTGAATTAGACTATATTACTTAATTATTGATATTTATTGAAAACATTACATGACTTTTGACTATATTGCTCTAATGCTGGAAATATTACTCCAGTATTACTCCAATAAATTCTGCAACCTTGAAATTATTACACCATTTTCCTGATATAACTCTATCACTCCAGTCTTGCCAAAATAATCCATTTACACTTAATATTAATCCCGTCCTGGCAATGTTACTTTAACCGTACTGCGTTATTGCCAATTTTTCTTCCCCTATTCTTTGTGGACACTGAACAAAGTTGGGCTAAAGATCGAACCCTGCATTTTATGGTTCACAGTCCGCTCTCCAGCAGCGGCAGATCTGCTATTTGGTGTATAAATCGGGCCCGATGTGTATGGTCACGCTCCACAGGGAGTCGCTCTGAAGCGCTTTCCATTCAGCCTTCCAGCTTTACCTTCTGGTCTTTTCCCAGCTGAGCATTATTAAAAATGATTCGGTATGGTTTTAACAGGCCTTTAAGGGATTGCAGTCCCAGAGGGGATTCGGATGATGGTTTTGATTTCACACATCTGCTCTGTAGGAAGGCTGTGAGTTGCTCGTGTGAAGCTCCATTTCTGTTTGTCTGTTTTGTCTCATTATGTACAAAAACACCTGGTGATATCTCCCTTTCCACACCTCTCATTTCTTATAGGTACACAACTTTCTATTGCTTATGAATAAACATTCCCTGTGATTAAATTTTACATACGCGATGTGACGCCCGCACTTCTTTAGCTGTCAAACATATTTAGCCCATTTCCAAATTTCTTTCTGTCAGCATGTAGTTTTCCTACATTTCACCTCATTTGTGATTCTAGGGCAAGGTTTTTTTTTTTTTTTTTTTTTTTAGAATTTTAGCGCTGACAGCCTAACAAAAGAATGAGCTGAGCTTTCAATTAGTGAAATGCTGGTGCTGAAAGCTGTCTTGTGTAAAAATCCATTTTGTGTGATAAACGAGAAAACAAACGAACAAAATAAAGGGGACAGGGTTGTACAGGTTGTACAGCTTTGCCTTTATCTGCAAACAAGTAATATTGGCCAACAACGTGGCAGCGGTCATATTAGCATAAAGTAAAAATCCAATGAAATCGATATAGTAATTCAATTAATATGAAATGCTGCCAGTTAACTTCACCATGCTGCCATGTGAACTAAACAAACCTGCCACTTTTACATGCTGACATTAGAATTTTAAATATCAATGTGGCCCCTGAGCTTAAAAGTTTGCCCCCCCCCCTCTTTTGAGAATATGATTATAGTTAATATGATATTCTATAGTTAGAATTGTAACCATAGAATATGGTTACAGTTCGAAAGTCTTGATTACTTGATTGCGTTTTTCTTTGTTACTTCCTGTTTTCGAATCCCGTCCCTGCTTCCTAGATCCAACACATGTCTTGCTATCATTTAAAAAAAAACTTGCATTAATTGTGCCTTTTTAAAAAGAATTGTTGCGTTAAGGAGGACATTTTGGAAACAAGAATACCACAAATATACACTGTAGGGCTAAAAATATTGGTACACGTCTTTTCTAGAAAGATGTGATTCTTTGCCAGACTGTTACCACAAAGATGGAAGAACATCTTCCCAGAAGAGTGGAGATTATTTTAAGTGTGAATTGGGACTCGAAGGGGAATGAAACATCCCCAAAGCACATATCTTATGGTCAGGCTAGACTGTAGACAGATGTTTCGTCACCTCACACACCTGCAGCCGAGCCCATGGGATCGTCCTTCATCCACACACACACACACTCCTCTACACACAGATACTCACCTACTGCACACACTCTTTGATCATACATAATATCACTATATAAATACAATTTCCCTTTTAATAACTACAACACTTTACGTGATGAACGTAACCACTAATTACTGGAAGATCTACACAAAGCCGGGGGGGGGGGGGGGGGGGGGGGGGGGGGGGGGGGTTATGCTGGGTTTTATGGATTATTCTGGACTTTATGATTTATGCTGGATTTTATGGGATATGATATATTTTATGAGGTATTCTGATTTTTATGGGATATACTGATTTAATGGGTTATGCTGGATTTTATGGGATAACTTTATGGGATATGGTGGATTTTATGGATACGTGGATTTAATGGGTTATGCTGGATTTAATGGGTTATGTTGGACTTTATGGGATATGGTGGATTTTATGGTATATGCTGGACTTTATGGGATATTGGATTTTATTTATGGGATATGGTGGATTTTATGGTATATGCTGGACTTTATGGGATATGCTGGATTTTATGGTATATGCTGGACTTTATGGGTTATGATGGATTTAATGGGTTATGCTGGACTTTTTGGGATATGCTGGATTTTATAGTATATGCTGGATTTTATGGGTTATGGTGGATTTTATAGGTTATGCTGGATTTTATGGGATATGCTAGACTTTAGGAAATCCTACCTTTGAAAAGAAAAATTAAATGTTAGATGAAAAGCAGTGATCTTTCAGTGTCCAGAGCATATTTTTTGAATAGACAAAAGACCTCTAGAGATTTCAGATCTATAATTCAGTTACTTCAAACCTTAGATGTTCAAACCTGGCCAACTTCTTTTTTTCAGTTTTTTCATAAATTGATCTTGAAATACAGATATTTTAACATCCAGTCTAATTGAAAGATTCTGTACATTTGATTGTCACTTCACATCACCCCTGCTGTGATTACAATCTACAGAACGTTCAGTCAGAGATTCAACTCAATTATTTTCTATTAAATGCTAAAATACCCCCTGAAACATCTGAACTGAGCAAATTCACACACACACACATACACATACACTGTATTGCACGCACAGTCATTATCACATTTAGTTACACACACACATTTAGTATCTCTCTCTCTCTCACCTCACACACACACACACACACACACACACACACACTGATCAGGGTCAAACACACCCTCAATTAGTTTTAATTTTGAAAGAAAATAACTAATTCTCTCTCTCTCTCTGTAGGAACCTTGGGAAGTCTGGATTGCGTGTCTCGTGTCTGGGACTTGGTGAGTTTTATCCCCTTCATTATAATCATTCTGATCTCTTTGTAGATAAACACTAAACAAAAAATAAAAAACACTAAACACTGTGTCCCCGTTTTCTATTATTCAATCAAATCCAATTTTATTTGCCACAAAGACATTCATGCAGAATACAACATATGTGGCATAAAAATAGAATTAATAAAATAAAAATTTAAAAATGCATGTTGAGGGTTGGTGGTGCTGGGATTCGAACCTCATCACCTTCTGAAGGCCAACAACTTATCCAATGAGATACCCCTGAGACGATGAGGAGGTGAGAAGATGTGGAGGTGAGAAGGTGTGGAGGTGAGAAGGTGATGAGGTGAGAAGATGATATGAGAAGGTGTGGAGGTGAGAAGATGATATGAGAATGAGAAGGTGAGGAGGTGAGTGAGGATGTGAGGTGATGTGTGAGGTGATGATGTGGAGGTGAGAAGGATGTGAGGAGGTGAAGGTGAGGATGAGAGATGAGGTGAGAAGGATGAGATGAGGTGAGATGATGAGGTGAGAAGATGAGAAGATGAGGTGAGAATGAGGTGAGGATGAGGTGAGAGGAGAGGTGAGGATGAGGTGAGAAGTGGTGAGGAAGGTGAGAAGATGAGATGGTGTGGAGGTGAGAGGGTGGAGGTGAGAAGGTGAGGATGTGAAGGTGTGATGAGATGAGGATGATGAGGATCTGTGCCCCCCTGAGGTGTGGCTTCTGAAGGAGGTGAGCCTGATGCCGTGAGGTGCCGCAGGTGATGCGAGCTGTACGGTGTCGAGCTGGCGTGAGAAGTGATGGAGGTGCAGGCATGCGTTTCGCGCTGAGCCGGTGTGCTGTTCCCTGCGGCTGATGCCGGATGGTGAAGGTGCGGCTCGTCGGTGAAGCGGTGTGAGTCGGTGCGATGCGGATGCTGCCCGCTCCGAGGTGTGGCGGTCTGAGCTTGCGGAGGTGCTGCCGCTGAGAGGTGCGCCTGTGATTGAGGTGCGCCCTTGTGTGGAGGTGAGAAGTGTGGATGTGCCGCTGTGCGAGGATCCCGCGGTGAGCCTTGTGAGGTGATGAGGTGCGCCTGTGTGAGAGGTGCGCCGGATCCGAGGTGTGAGAAGGTGTGGAAGTTTGGATGTGAGAAGGTGAGAAGCTGAATGAGGTGAGAAGATGAGGGTGAGAAGCCCTGAGGTGCCCGGTGCTGAGATGAGAAGATGAGGAGATGAAAAGATCCTGAAGGAGGTGAGAAGTGGAGGTATGGATGTGAGGAGGTGAGAAGATGAGAGGTGAGAAGGTGATGAGGTCCGAAGGTGTCGAGGTGTGGATGTGAAGCGGTGAGAAGATAAAGAGGTGAGAAGGTGTGAGCGGTGAGAAGATAAAGAGGTGAGAATGTGTGGAGGTTTGGATGTGCGCCGGTCGCCGCTGAGAAGGTGAGAAGATGAGGAGGTGAGAAGGTGTGGAGGTGAGGATTGAGAAGGATGCGGAGGAGGTGGAGGTGAGAAGATGAGCGATGTGAGGCTGTGAGGTAAGAATGAGAGAGGTTGAAAAGGTGTGAGAGGTGAGGCCTCTGCTGAGGTGTGCCTAGAAGAGGTGAGGAGGTGAGGAGGTGCTCCGGTGTGGAGGTGAGCCGCTGAGAGGTGATGAAGATTGATGAAGGTGGAGGTGTGTGTGGCCGGTGCGATGTGAGGATGTGAGGTTTTGATTGGTGAGCGTGTGCTGATTGGTGTGAGGTGGCGGATGAGGTGATGGTGTGAGCGCTGAGTGGTGTGAGGTGCGCCGAGTGAGGTGCCTGAGGTGTGCGGAGGTGTGGATGTGTGGAGGTGAGAAGATGATGAGGTGAGAAGATGATGAGGTGAGGGTGAGGAGGTGAGAAGATGATGAGGTGTGAAGGTGAGGATGTGAGGCGCTGCTGAGAGGTGAGGAGGTGATGCTTTGCGGCTGATGAGCGATGATTGTGAAGGTCGCGCCTCGGTAGCTGATGTGACGAGGTGAGGTGATGGTTGGAGGTGAGAAGATGATGGCTGTGAGAAGCTGTGGAGGTGAGAAGATGATGAGGTGTGAAGGTGAGAAGATGGAGTGGTGATGAGGTGAGAAGGTGTGGAGATGAGGAGCGTGTCCGTGTGGAGGTGTGGAGGTGAGAAGGTGGAGGTGTAGATGTGTAAAGATGAAAGAGGTGATGAGGTAAGAAGGTTAGAAGGTGATGAGGTGATGAGTAGTTGTGGAGGTGAGGACTTGATCACATGCTCCTGGGTCTTCTTGTTCATGTGTGTGTGCCTCTGAAATGGTGGTGTTGGAGGAAACCACACCCGGAGATGTTGTGTGTGAATGTGAACAATGTGAGATGCTCTTCGGAATGCGATCTGGATTTCCTTTAATAGTGACTAGAACTAGTGCACAGTCAGGCACAGATTCCTTCTGTCCTCTTTTTAGTTTTCGCTGATATTTTTATTTTTATTTATGTATAAGGTCTCGCTCTCTGAGCGAAAATTGCAAACTCACCCGTCACTCAAAACCTTCCTGCAAGTCAGATTGTTGCTGTACACTCTGTTCCTGAGAAAGAGGGGGGGATTGCAGCAGATCAGAGGGAATTAATTCTGTTCATCATATGGTGGATTGGGACCAGACTAATGCAGGTGTGTTTCTTCTGGGAATTATTCATGAGGCGCTCGAGTTGATCCTGCTGTACCATGTAGCTCACAATCACATAACTGAGTCTGTACAAGAGGAGGTGTCAACATATCTATCTATCTATCTATCTATCTATCTATCTATCTATTATTAGGTCTGTCAATTGATTAAAATATTTAATTGTGATTAATTTTCAATGAACCATAAATGAACACTTTTCTTTGTTTCTAATACTGTAACAGATGTTATAAATTATATACATTTCTCTCAAAAGCTTTCCCTTTAATAAAATTATTGATTATTACATTTTTTATTTTACTGGAAATTATCTGGAAATTATTAATTTCTTGTTAATTACAATGTTACTTGTTTAGTGGTTGTTTGAATTGTAAAATATGGGACGTGGCTCCTTTAAGAATTCTGTTCCGGTTGTTTTCCATATAAACTGGTGATACGTTTAGGTTATACAGAAGCGCATTGCATTCACAAAAGATAAAATGAGCTTTATTGCGTAATACGGATTTGGGAATGCGATGCGCTTGCGTAAGGTTCCATACGGTAATATACTATTAATATACGGTAAAATAATATAATATATTAATATAGCGAGGAGATCATACCTGTTGTGAATGTGCAGCTAGTAGGTGTAATTCGGGGAAATTTAGGAAACCTGAGTGGATGCACTGAAGTGTCTTTATTTATTTCTTCTGCTTTTGTTGTTCGGGTTTCGTTCATTCACCAACACAATGCAGAGTGAAGGAGCAGATCACTCACATAGTAATGCACATTGCGTTAATCACATCTTAATAACATTACATTTACATTTACATTTACAGCATTTGTCAGACGCCCTTATCCACAGCGACTTACAACTGAGCAATTGAGGGTTAGGGGCCTTGCTCAAGGGCCCACTAGTGGCAGGTCGGTGGTGGTGGGGTTTGAACCCATGATCTTCGGTCCAGAGTCCATAGTCCAACACCTTAACCACTGGGCTACCAACTCCCACATTAGTCACATTAGTCACGTTACAGTCAATTTGCGTTAATAAAGCATTAACTTTGATAGCCCTAATATACAGCTCATGGCAGTGTTTGCTTTCTCCCTCGTAAAGTAAATATAAAGAATTTCCTCTTGACGCGTCATCACATGACCTGACCCTGCTAACTTGCCTGACCAATCAAAGTTGAGAATTCGTCAGCTCGGGGTGTCAGTATTTCACGCACACTTTTTTAGGCTTTTTCAGATCCGACAGCCTGGTGCTCTGAGTTGAATTGTTTTCTAGAAACAAAAAGGGTTAAAACAACAAAAAATGTTTCGGATCAGTAAAAAATATGAATAAACGCTTTATCCTGAATAATCATCACTGTGTATTTGTATATATTTGTATATATGTATATCTTGGCGATGTGTTGTATAAATAAAATCTCTAGAATTTTGGATACAGTGGGGGAAAATGCGCTATTTGAGCCTGTATGTATTTTGTATTTGCTGAGTGTTGTGTGTTGGGAGGCGGAGAACTACGGAAGCTCGCTGTGTCAAACCAAGGTGAAATCGTGAAATCCATTTTCCAACATAAACCATGAACTCGAATTAACTTATAATGACGATTAATCTCGCAGCTCTGCGGTCTATACAGCGAGGGAAGGAAGTATCTAGCTCTCGGTTGCTAACACACACAGTGCATCGATGCCCGAAGATCAATGTGTAATTGTTCGGGAACGAATGCAGAGGAACGAGGATGAATCAATAGGTTCTGAACAAGCATTCTGGATTCCTCTAAGGACTGGGAAGAGAGAAAAGGTGTAGAGAGTGGGAGGAGGGAAGACGCATTGTTCAGTCTGCAGGGTTACTACGAGGTGGTCTAAAAAAGCTTTCCAGACTAACTACGTGCATTTACACCTCTGCGACTTCATCACCGAAAACACGACATTGCCAAACACGCTTGACTGACACATGGTGACGCTGCAACGAGGCTTCGGGAGCCGAAGAACATCACTGGAGATTACAACAGAAGAACCTTCATTTGTCACATAAACATTACAGTACAGTGAAATTGTTTCTTCGCATATGTTAAACATTACTGGGGTACAGCGCCCCCTGGAGCACAGAGTGTTAAAGTCCTTGCTCAAGGACCCAAGGACGGCAACTTGACGAAACCAGGAGTCGAACCCCTGACCTTATGAACAGTAGCCCAGAAACGTCCACATCCACCCTGAAACCAACCCCTGATCTTCCGCATCCACCCTTCTTCACAGATTTGGCTCCAGTGGATCCAGCTCCCCGTTTAAAGACACATTCTAGAGCAACTACGGCCCGCGGCAAAAATCCGACCCCTCTGTCCCTTTAATCCGGCCCGCCAAATATTAGAACAGAATTGTCCAATCGGATCGTATCATAATTACGACTGCATTCATTTGATCTGGTCCTGTATTTGCCTGACGTTCCACCAGGTGGCGCATTATGCACCGTGATACGTTGAGTGTTTATGTGTGATATGTATGCATCTGGTGGCCCATCTGCCAACTTTTAAAAGTCAATGTGGCTCCTGAGCGAAAATGTTTGCCCCCCCGCCCGTTTTAGTAGAACGCTGGGAGCGCTGTATTATTGTGGACGGCGACTGTTTTGAAATGACAATAAATAAAGTGCTTTCTTGTAACAGTGCTAGTCTTGAAACTTCAAGCCTCTCTTCGTTTCCTCTCTGTATATACTGAGGCGAGCTGAAATGTTGAGCGTCTCTCCTGTCATCTTTGATCTGCTCTGTAACCAGTACTGTGCGTCATTCAGGCAAGCTGATATCAGTGTGTGTGTGTGTGTGTGTGTGTGTGTGTGTGTGTGTGGCTTGCATTCGCTGACTCTTGTGGCGCCATTGCACAGCCTTTCTCAGGAAATGATCAGAGATGAAACACTGACATAAATGACAGATCTTCAGGGACGAATGCAGGAATACTTGAGAGATTTGTGATTAAATGCCACACACACACACACACACACACACATCCACTTCAGAGACATTTGCATCAATTTACTCCACATTTTCTGAGTAGGAAAAGGAAAAGCATCATCGACTTCAATTAACGCCTCATAATAAACGTGTCGTTATTTTCTCCCCGGATTCCCGGTGTCTTTTCTACGCCGCATGTTTCTGCGATTGTTTTTTTCCCCCCAGAATAAATCTCTGTAGTCTTCTAGGACAGGACAGAAACAATGTGGGTTTTGTGGTATCCTCTGTGATATTCACCCGGATGTTACATATACAGTGTGTTACTGAGATCAGAAGGAGATGGGTTCAAGCCCTGGTATCACCAAGCCACCACTTTTGGGGCCCTTGAGCAAGGCCCTTAACCCTTTGTGCTCCAGGGGTGCTATATCATGTCTGAACACCCTGCTTCCTAACAATTTTGTAAAAAGAATTTCACTGCTATGTGATGTACACACGACAGATATCATTTATTTATTTATGAGCTATTATATACAACTGTATAATTATACACTTGTTGTTGTTGACTCGTTGTGCCATTATTCAATTGATATCCAATAATCAGAAGTGTCAAATAATAAAGTACAAATACCTCGTTACCTTACTTAAGAATACAGAGCGCAAGGTCAAGCGCCCCCTGGAGCACAGAGGGTTAAGGGGCCTTGCCTCTTAAGTGACCCAAGGGTGGCATCTTTGCAATCCTGGGGCTCGAACCCCCGACCTTCTGATCAGTAGCCCAGCGCCTTAAACCACTGAGCTACACCCTGCGACGGCTGGGCCCAGTAGTGGCATCTTTTGGAGGTGGGAGCTGATCAGAAGGTCAGAGGTTCAAGCCCCTGTATTGCCAAGCTGCAACTGTTGGGCCTTTGAGGAACAAGGTAGAGTTTCCTGGTGGTTCTTTCATGTAGAGATAATGGAGGTGTTCTTTAGAACCTTTAATGTTCTGTAGCCTTCTTCAGATCAATACATTCATGTCTCGGAGGGTTTTGGTTTGTGGTCTTGCATGTACTGTTTACTGTGGGACTTTAAATTAGACCTTATGTCCTAAAACTGAATGTACCACAGGAGGACACCAGTCGAGGTGTAGAAACATCTGAAGGATGATCCGTGGAGACGGAATGCACCTGAGCTCAATCAAGAGTGTCTTCAAATAAACTTCTTTCATATCATCATTATGGGGTTTTCATTCATTCATTCATTATTCATCTTCTACCGCTATATCCGATCTTCCCTCGGGTCACGGGGAGTCTGTGCCTATCTCAGGCGTCTATGGGCATTAAGGCAGGATACACCCTGGATGGAATGCCAACCCATCGCAGGGCACACACACACACACATTCACACACACATTCACACAATAGGGACAATTTTCCAAGGTGCCAATCAAACTACCGTGCATGTTTTTGGACCGATGGGGAAACCGGAGAACCCGGAGAAAAACCCTTTGAGGCACGGGGAGAACATGCAAACTCCACACACAAATGGCCGAGGTGGGAATCGAACCTGGACCCTGGCGGTGTGAGGCGAACGTGCTAACCACTAAGCCACCGTGCCATTATGGGGTTTTGTTTTGTATAATATTGAGGAAAATAACGAATTGAACCCATTTTGGAACATCATAAAATGCTGAAAAGAGTGAAGGTCTGGGAGAACTTTCCAGATGAAGTGTAGATTAAAGGGGCAGTGTGCGATTTCGGAGCCGCTTTAAAAGTGGCATTTTATAAAAGCCGAAGCACCCTTGCTTTGATTTTAAAACGCCTATAATGAATATAAGGGCCCGAGCTAAGGGTCCGAGGCGAGCAGATTGGATTGGAGCGGAGTTTCATTTCAGTGCGAGAAAAATTGCTTACAATGTATGCTTATGCGATGAATTACAGTATAGCGAATAAATAAGCAAATAAACATTTAAATAAAAGAAAGAAACAAACAAATCAAACAATTAAATAAACTGCTAAATAAGTAAAACATGAGTAAAACAATGAAATAAACAAGTAACAAATAAATAAAAACAAATGTTATACTGGCTAACTGCAACGTACAAACCATTACGGTTCTCCCGCGAGACGATGTTTCTCCAGGTTTTTCCGCTTTGCACTTTTAACAATCTTCCTTTTGTGCTTTCTCAGGAACCTGGGTGACGTTTGGAGGTCAGGTATCTGATGAGGTAAATGTTTCAGGTGTTACTCGATTTGTATCCATTTGTAGCTACTAAGTCACTTCCTGTTCTCATTTATTCAACAAACACCAATAAATCGCCGGCTTTCATTTCATTTCTGCAAAAGATGATGGTGAAGAATTTCAGGCGACACTGGAGACGCCTTTCCTCCTCAATGCGTATTAAATCCACATCTCATTACAGAACATCTTTCTGTCCCACCTCTACACAGTACCTATAGAAACGATTACTATAGGACTTCCAGAAAGTTGTCTTTGCACACACACACACACGCACACACATATACATACGCATGCACACACACACATATACATGCACACAAACACACACACATACACACAAACACACTCACACATGCATACACACACACACACACACACACACACACACACACACACACACACACACAAACACATACACACAAACACCCTTACACATGCATACACACACACACACATATACACGCACACAAACACACACACACACACACACACACACACACACACACACACATATACACGCACACAAACACACACATACACACACACACACACACACACACACACACACACACACACACACACACACACACATTCGGTGGTCGGAGGTGAGATAGATGTTCAAAATCTTTTCACACAGAGTGACAGTATTTTATGCTCAAGGCTTCAGTAACTGTAGGGAGATAAATGAAAACTCTGAGGTATTAACTTTACACTGGCAAGTGGATTAGTGTGTGTGTGTTTGTGTGTGTGTGTGTGTGTGTGTGTGTGTGTGTGTGTGTGTGTGTGTGTGTGTGTGTGTGTGTGTGTGTGTGTGTGTGTGTGTGTATGGAAGCAAAGGGGCTCTCAAGCCTTTTACCAGAACTCCACATACGGAGCAGTCCTTCTCCCTTCTTCTCCTTTATAAATCATCATAATTCTTTTTCTTATTCTTATTCCAAACATACACACCTCATCACACTGCAACACAACTAAACATACCACAACACAACGAAAATCACATCTCATCACACTGCAACACAACTAAACACACCACAACACAACTAAAAACATCTGATCACACTGCAACACAACTAAACACACCACAACACAACTAAACACATCTCATCACACTGCAACACAACTAAACACACCACAACACAACTAACCACATGTCATCACACTGCAACACAACTAAACACACCACAACACTACGAAAAGCACCTCATCACACTGCAACACAACTAAACACAACACAACTAACCACATCTCATCACCCTACAACAACACAACTACACATACACTGCAACACAACTAACCACAGCTAATCACACTGCAACACAACTAAACACACCGCAATACACTGCAACACAACTAAACACATTTAATCACCATGCAACACAACGAAACACACCGCAACACAACAAAACCCACCTCATCACCCTGCAACACAACTGAACACAGCGCAACACAACTGAACACATCTCATCACACTGTGACATTAAAAAACCCAACTAAACACAGCGCAACACAACTGAACACACCACAATACAGCCAAACACACTGCAACACAAATAAACACACTCCAACACAACTAAATACACATCATACAGAAAATAAACCATCACATTTCAAAAAATCGGAAAACTCAACTAAACACAACTTAACATGCAGAAACACAACTAAACACTACTAAGCACACTGACACACAACTAAACGAATTGCAACACAAGTAAACACACTGCAACACAACACAACACATTGTAACTAAACAGAACACACCAAATCCCATTGCAACACATTGAAAATCTACTGAAAACACAGCTAAACATAACACAACACAAGCAATTAAATGCACTGCCACAAAACTGCACACACTGCAACACAACTAAATGCACAGCAACACATGTAAACACACCACAAGACAGATTAACAAACTGAAGCAAAACTAAACACAATGCAACACATCATCACATACTGCTACACATACTTCACCAGAACTACACAAAGTTGTCATGTATAAACCCTTAGTGAAGTTCAGGTCTGAAATCTGGCACAGAGCTCAGTCAGGACACGTCTCATTAACTTAAAGAGCTTAAATCGTCCTCTTTACACTTTCTTCCTCGATCCTTTCGTTTTTCTCTCGTTTATTTCCTGCGTTTTCTTCACGTCAGGACGGAGACGTGCCCCGGAATTCCCGCTGAGCTCAAAAAAAAATACCATTCCAGGCAGAACCTCAGAAAAAAGCAAATCACATTGGATTAGCTGCTTTAGAAAAAGACCCTAGGGGTAATTTTGTATGTGAGGACACACACACACACCACATACACAAATACACAGACACACAAACTATTTTTGCTGTGCAGTGATTATTCCGTGTCACTGAAAGAGCAAAGTGCTGCTCTGACCTTAAACCTTCTGCTGACAACACACACACACACACACACACACACACACACACACACACACACACTAACACACACCAGCACACACATACACAAACACACACACTAACACACACATACCCCAACACACATACACTAACAAACACACTAACACACAACACTCACACACACATACACTAACACACAGCAGCACACCACAGCAACACACAACACACACACATCAACACACACATCAGCACCGACACACACAGACCAACAAACACAGCAGAACATACCAAAACACAGCACCAAAAACAAACACAGCACCACACACCCAAACAGTAACACACACACACACACAGCACACACACACACTAACACACACCAGCACACTCATACACAAACACACACACACTAACACACACATACCCCAACAAACACCAGCACACATATACACTAACAAACACACTAACACACAACACTCACACACACCAACACACACACCAGCACCGACACACACACCAACAATCACAGCAGAACATACCAACACACAGCACCAAAAACAAACACAGCATCACACACCCAAACAGTAACACACACAGAAACACACACCAGCCCACACACACACACAAAGCAACACAAACCCTTTATAACCTACATAAACTTGTTTAATTGATATAAATATAATTATAAAAATGTTTAGTTTTTTTTTTTTTTACAAATTGTATGTCTGTAATAAATATGTGTGTGTGTGTGTGTGTGTGTGTGTGTGTGTGTGTGTGTGTGTGGGTGTGTGTGTATTTTGCAGGTAGCGGAGCAGCTAATGACCATAGCCTACGAGAGCGGAGTGAACTTGTTCGACACGGCCGAGGTTTACTCTGCAGGAAAGTGAGTGAGAAGTGAATGGGCGGGTTGTGAGTTTTAGTCCCGGGTCATATATGTTGTAGTGTAAATATGATGTGTGTGTGAGATCTAATCATCTCTCCTGCTGTGTTCCACAGAGCTGAAGTCATCCTGGGAAATATTATCAAGAAAAAGTGCTGGAGGTAAAGTGTACCCAAATATCTGTATGTGTGTGTGTCTGTGTGTGTGTGTGTCTGTCTGTCTGTTTTTGTGTGTGTGTGTTTTTTCCCAGACAGGGAAACTGTTAAACAGGGAAAACTGTGAGACTAGAAGAGAAGTAGCGGCTTTTGTTTTAATTATTTTTTTATTTTTATTTTTTTTACAAAAACACAGTGAGAGACAGATCCAGGGCAGGAAATAAGTTTCAGCACAGAAAAGCACACATGAGGATTCATCCACATTTTTATAAACACAGAAGAGGTTTCGCCTTTCATCTACACCCAAACGCCTCAGAACACTTTCATTCCCTATGTTTCAAAATAAAAAAAACAAATAAAATAATAAAAAAATATATATATATATATATATATATATATATATATATATATATATATATATATATATATATATATATTTCTTCACGATTAATCACACATTAATCACACACGTTTTCAATGTACAATAAATTAATATTTTATTATAAATGAATTACTTTATATTATTTATTTATTTATTGTATTATTTTAATATTGATTTTACTCTGGAAATGATTGTTTTAATATAAATTTATTGTTAATTACAATGTTACTTGTTTAGTGGATGGTTTTAATTGTAAAATATGGGACGTGGCTCCTTTAAGAATTCTGTTCCGGTTGTTTTCCATATAAACTGGTGATACGTTTAGGTTATACAGAAAATCATTGCATTCACACAAGAAAAATGCGCTTTATTTCATAATACAGATTTCGGAACCTGTGACCTTTTGGTCCAGAGTCCAGTGTTATCTTTTAATTACAACCAAACGCCAAATTCACTCTTATAGTGACGTTCTCTGGAAATCTTTCACTTCCTCCTCATAATTTAACTTTCAACACTTACTCTCAGTGTTGCTTCTCTCTCTCCCTCTATCTCTCTCTTTCCCTCTCTCTCTCTCTCTCTCTCTTTCCCTCTCTCTCTCTCTCTCTCTCCCTCTATCTCTCTCTCTCTCTCCTCTCTCTCTCTCAGCTTCTATCATCTCTCTCTCTTTTCCCTCCCCTCTCTCTCTCTCTCTCTCTCTCTCTCTCTCTCTCTGGGTGTTTTGACTCTACAGCTGGTTGTACTTTTACACCCGGAGGAACCTCGCTGTGCCACTGAGTCACACACAATCGATTACTCCACAGACGCCATCTGTTAGAGGGCAAAGTGTGTATGTGCATGATTGTGTGTGTGTTGTGTGTTGTGTGTGTGTGTGTGTGAGTGTGTTGTGAGTCCCTGCGGGTAAACGAGTATCCATGTGCTTTATATTGAGGACTCGATTGTAAAACTCATCACATGTTCCTCACTGACGGAGTTTTATGTTGTGTTAGAATATGAGAGTATATGTATGTATGTGTGTGTGTGTGTGTGTGTGTGTGTGTATGTGTGTGTGTGTGTGTGCGTGTGTGTGAACACAACAATTAAACTAAACTTTAGGGCAGAGTCTGCACTACGCTACATTAGAAACCTCTCAAAAACACTTATTTTACACACACACACACACACACACACACACACACACACACACACACACACACACACACACACACACGTCTCGTTTCTGATATTCAGGCATCTCTGTATCTTTTTTTTCTCTTTTCCTCCAGGAGATCCAGTTTAGTGATTACGACGAAGCTCTACTGGGGAGGAAAGTAAGTGAAGCACATACTCACAAAATCTCATCCTCAAATATCTCCAAGCAGTCACCCGCCGGAATCACATGCTGAGAACATCACGCATTCCACATCCACCCAATGAAACATTTACATGAGTTAGTTGTGTATCTGTGGATGTTTATCAGTTGAACTTGTGAAGGATAAACATGTGGATGGTGGATGAACATGAACATGTGGATGGTGGATGAGCATGAACATGTGGATGAGCATGTGGATGACCAACTGTAGTAACTTCTGTAGGTTGAACTTGTGTACTTGTGGATGCTTATCAGTTGAACCGCTATTCCAGCATGACCATGCAGATATCTCAGTATCTCAGGTTTATTCAATACGTTTATCATGAGGGGGCAGTTTTCTGAAAAGCATCGAAATGAGAGATATGGACCTGCAATATGATGATGGTAGTATAAGAGACCATATAATTCGTCAAGTCAAGAGATTGTTATTGTGAAATGAGACGACATTTCTCCAGAACCTTGATGCTCCATAAAACAACATATAAGACAGCATAGAGGACTGAGGACTAAACTAAGTCGTTCTCGCCACATAAAGTGCATCGTGTACAACTTGGTGACAACAGCTCAAAACAAAACAGTGTAGAACAGACAACACGAGATAAAAATCTCACAAATAACACAAAAAAACAACGACCCATAACTATATGTAGTGCAATATTCAATTGAAGAAACATTTTAAAAACATTTTATAATACTAGAGTTTTAAACAGTTTGACTTTGATGTGCAGTAGTGATAGTAATAGTGGAACGTGCAAAATGAGCAGGTAAACAGTAACACTGTCTGTGAGACCAGTAAAGACCAGTATATACAATAAACATGTAAAAGCCAGAAAGAACAGTAGAATTTTTTTTTCTTTTTTTTCACTCTAACACGTTGTATTTTGAAACTACACAGTATCACACATGCTTTGTACACTGAGCTTTTTTCTTACAAACATATTCAAGTGTATTTTGATGCATAACAAAAGCAGTGCATTGCTTAAGTAGCTTTTCTACATTCAAACATATGTTATGTTTTAAACTTTTTCAACTTTGAAAGAGACAATTTGTATAACGAGGCTGTAGAACTGGTTTGGCCAAGCCGTGGCTCCCGAGCCTCATGCGGCTCTTTAACTAGTTTCATGCGGCTCTTTAGGAGCTTTCACATAACATGCATCAATGGGAATGGGATGATTTTCATGTGTACCCATGTGTATGATGTGGCTCTTTGCAGTAACACAGAAAAAAATGGCTCTTAGCCTCCTACTAGTTGGCCACCCTACAAACATGTAGTAGGTTCATTCATTCATTCATTCATTCATCTTCTACCGCTTATATCCGATCTTCTCGGGTCACGGGGAGCCTGTGCCTATCTCAGGCGTCTATGGGCATTAAGGCAGGATACACCCTGGACGGAATGCCAACCCATCGCAGGGCACACACACTCACATTCACACACACATCCATACACTAGGGACAATTTTCCAAGGTGCCAATCAACCTACCGTGCATGTTTTTGCACCGGGAGGAAACCGGAGAACCCGGAGAAAAAACCCCTGAGGCACGGGGAGAACATGCAAACTCCACACACATGGCCGAAACGCGAATCGAACCCGGATCCTGGCGGTGTGAGGCGAACGTGCTAACCACTAAGCCACCGTGCCCCCTGTAGTAGGTTCATGTTTTCTGTTTTTTTTTTGTGTGGAAATATACGACAAAATAAACAAAAGTGATCATCGTTCTGTCAGTCATCTCCTCTCACCAGAGAGGGCGCCACTTGCTTAACACCATGTGACCTCACATTCTACCCAACTGCCGTTTGTATTCAACTCGTCACTTCTTAAATGTAGCAGCCGCTTTCCCACTAAAATAAACTTTAATCTAGATATGTCTTTATCACACATTAGGATATTTGGATGGCTGGAATAACATTTCCTCAGGGACTGGGTTCATGAGTCACCCTTGAGGCTGAATGAGCAACAAAATCTAGCTGAACATCTTCCCAGAAGAGTGGAAATTCTTATAACAGCTCCATGATTGGTGTAAATTTAGGGGCCCAAGCACCAAAGCTACTTCAGACCTAATGTTAAAAATCCAAGAATGGAGCTTTATCAGTCTCGTAATTCAAGAAACAAACAGTTTATTTCCAAATGAAAGTTGCCCCTGGCTGAATAATGTCAGCAAGCCTCTAGAATTTCCCCACAAGGCTCTTAAAACAAATTTATGTCCTCGTATTCCCTGCGATCTCAATTAAACACACTTTGTTGTACTTGTAATCCTCTACCCGAACGTCGCCTCAGTTCTTGTTCGGGGTTTAAATCAGAGCGCCGCAGACCTCTGGAGATCCTCAGCGATGATTCACTCAGTGCAGAAAAATGTCAGCAAGCTTCTTATAGACTCGAGAGCACAACTCTGGCCATTTATAGCTAAAAAAAAAAAAAATACTCCGCTCGGTGCCATGCGCTTTGTGTTCGACTGTGATTTTATATATACACAACTGGATTTAATGTAACTTACGTACAGCGCCAGGAGTTCAGTTACTTGTAACTGGGTAGAAAGAAAGATTCGATCTTACATTAAGTAACTTCTAAAAAGTGGCTTTAAACATGCTTTAAAAGGATGTGTTGTTTAGAAGTATTCAGTTTTATTATACTTTTTATTGTTATTATTATTTTTCCACCTATATGTGGCTTTTCTCTACCTGGAGGTTGCAGTTCAGTGGTTAAGACATTGGACTTGGGATTCCATTTTCAAGTCTCTATCCCAGGACCACTACTGCTGGGCCCTTGAGCATTGTCCTGAAACCTCAAATCTGTTTTGAATTACTCTGTAATAGAATAGATTTTTTTTGTCATGTATACATTACAATACAGTGAAATTCATTCAGATATACCAGCTTGTTTTTAGGGTGAGTGCAGGGTTAGCCATGATGCAGCACCACCTAGAGAAAAGAAGGTTAGGGGCCTTGCTTAAGGACCCAAATGTACCAGACCCAGTCTCGAACCCACAACCTCCCGATCAATAAACCAGCACCTTAAACCACAGAGATACACCCCCTCCTCCCTAAATCCCCCAAGATGGAATATTGGGAGTTTTTCACCCAGATTTGGTCCTTTCCCAGTGTCTTCACTTGATCTAGCCATTTCCATGAATATTGACTTTACATGAGTTGGAATATGTAAACGATCTTCTAATCTCTGACCTCAGCCCTATTGTCTACATCAGTACCTGACTTTACTAAGCACTCTTACAGCTGAATACGACCAGAATCACTACAAAATCTAGTGGAACATCTTCCCAGAAGGATGGAGGT
>JACRUU010000019.1:20084345-20091845 GCA_030449085.1 Kryptopterus vitreolus
TAGATTAGAGAGGCAGAGTCTATTAGAAGCATATTACCATACAGAACCCCAATGTATCACCAGTTTGTATGGGAAGCAACCAAAACTGGAACATAATTCTTAAAGGAGTCACATACCGTATTTAACAATTACAACAAGCACTAAAAATGAGATAGAAATTAATAAGAAATTAATTAACAGAAATGAATGTTAAAAGAATAATTTACAGAGTGAAATAAGCATAAAATAATTATATATTTTATATAAATATATATTTATAACATCTCCATGCTTAATAACTTATTAATTCTGTATTTTAAGATGCATTTTACTTCAACATATTCAGAAAAAAACAGCTGGTCCTCTATAACGGAATGAAATACACCATATGGACAATAGTACTGGGATTGAACAATTATTCTGGAAACTGTAATGAATGTGAAGCCATTTATATCTGCATTAATCAATGTGGAAGATCTCCTATTGATTGCGAACATTGACTTCACCCCAAGCCTCCTCACCACACCTGCATCACTACCTGATTTTACTAATGAGGACCACAAATCTCCTCCAAAGATAACGGAAATAATTTTCCAAAGCAGAACGAATGTGGACATGGAGACTTTGTGTGGCTCTTTCATTCCTCTGATGTGCCTCCCGGTGGCTTTTGAAAACAATTAATGAGTATTCAATTAAATTATATTTTATTTTAGTTTGTTCATTTTTACAACTTAATTCAACATTTGAAGAAGATGGTGATCTTGTAGCATCTAAATAAAATGTGTTCAAATTATATGTTGTGCTTAATATGCATCAGACCCACCAATGTGTGCCTGGAAAACAGAAAAAAAGCCAAATGTAAAAAATCAAGCCAAATGTCCCCATAATGTACCAACCAGAAAATAGGGTTTACTTGAAAAAAACGATAATTCTAACCATGTGGGTACATTTGGTTTCAAAGAAAACGTCAAATAAAAACATTATTAAAAATCATTATACACGCACAACACATTACACACACACACACGACGCCACACACACACACACACACACACACACACACACACACACACACACACACACACACACACAGGTGACACACGCCCAGCATATACCCCTGATGTACAGATTCTGTGCGCCGAGGTTCAGTAGCAGAAATCACGTTAACGACGTATGATAAATATTTTTATTGCCTTTTTTGGTGTATACATTCATATTTTTTCATTGTTCAGTGAAATGGTCCTGTTATTTTACTGCCACATGCCAGTAAAAGGGCGACGACATACAGTTTCAGTTTTGCTGCCGGTGGATAATTTTTAAGTTTGCCATAAATACAAGAAGGACTCAAATAGACATGAGTATTTTTACTTGAAAGTAATCTTCAACCAGACGTCTTTCTTTTCGGAGTTCAAAATGTTTTTGTTTCATGCAGGAACGTATTGTTTGGTTTATACATAACATAAAGGCAAAAAAAGCAACCTTATATACAGTGTTATTTCATTTTAAATGTCAAAAGGGTTTTGTGGCTCTCAGTGTTTTCTTTACTGTGGGAAAACGAGTCTCTTTGAGTGGTAAAAGGTTGCGACCTCTGGTATAGTGTATTTTCTTTACACACATGGATTCCCACTTTCGCTCGTCCATCGACTCCCCACTTAAACAGCACATCCAGTTTGTTCTCCAAGAAAGAGAAAGAAGAGGTCTATTACAGAGGGGTCAGTAGTTAGGTTTAATGGACACACGGCCTGCAGGGACTTCCAGCAGCAGCAACAGCAGCTGTAAACCATCAGAAATGAACTTCCAACTGCACAGCTGCAGATTCGAAGCTTCTTATTGACTGTAAACCGCCTCTTTTTTTCCGACGAAAAGCCCATAAACCCCTTCACCCGGGGAACATGTTAATGTTGCACATCATTCCCAAACTCCAGGGCCCGCGTTCGAGCCGGGCGCTAATGAGTCCTGCTTTCTGCTCTCCACTCAAATCTCTCGCTCCGGTCCCAAGTGGAGCTTCACTGTGTTTACACGGTTTATGAGTCGACACTGCAGGCTCATCACACTGTACACAAAAGATACATTTATACAAGAGCTTGTTCGGTATGCTCCAGCACACACACACACACACACACACACACACACACACACACACACACAGTTCCAGGGGAGTGTGTTTAATAGATCTTTATTGGAGCTTCACCGGTGCTTCAGCATCAAAGTTAATGATGTGATGCATCGATTTAAAAAAATGTGCATTTGGTACAAGTTTGCATCAGATTTCATTTTAACGTGTTAGCGTCTCTAAAAAAGTGATAACAGATAACAGATAAGTATTATCATTAGAGCTGTACTTTTAATTTGTTTTAATTATCATTTAAATTTGTGAGCGATATTTTCCATGTAGATTGATTTACGTTTCTCTCAGCACCGCTGCTGCTACGTGAATTTGGTGTATCGCGACATGTAAACATATTTATAAACATGTAAACATATTTATAAACATGTAAACATATTTATAAACATGTAAACATATTTTGCTTGTGAACATTTCTGTTCATTCCGTGTGTCATTTTCTTTCTCAGGTCTGAAGGGCTCTTTACAGAGAATGCAGCTGGAATACGTGGACGTGGTCTTCGCTAACCGCCCTGACAGTAACACACCGATGGAGGGTGAGATGGAGAAAGTTCAATGTATACAACTCTACACAACTCTATACAACTCTATATGACTTTATACAACTACATGCAATTCCATACAACTATACACATCTCTATACAACTCTACACCACTCTATACAACTCTACACAACTCTATACAACTCTATATGACTTTATACAACTACATGCAACTCCATACAACTATACACATCTCTATACAACTCTACACCACTCTATACAACTCTACACAACTCTACACAACTCTCTACAACTCCATACAATTCTATACAAAATTTTATACAACTCTACACAACTCTCTACATATCCATACAACTCTATAAAATTCTATACAAAACTCTATACAACTTCATAAAACTCTATACAACCCCATACAACTCTATTCAACTCCATGCAATTCTATACAACTCCACACAGCTCTATACAACTCCATACAACTCTATTCATCTCCATACAGTTCTCTACAAAATTCTATACAACTCTACACAACTACATAAAACTCCATACAACTTTATATAACTCTACACAACTATGTACAACTCTATACAGCTTGATACAACTCCATACAACTCGACAGAACTACACACAACTCTATACAATTCCATAAAACTCCATACAATACAATGCCATACAACTATATACATCTCCATAGAAATCTATACGACTCCATACAAGTCTATACAACTCCTTACAACTCTATACATCTCCATACAAATCTATACAACTCCATACAACTATACATCTCTATACAACTCTATCCAACGCCATACAATTTTGTACAACTCTTTACAACTCCATCAACTATATACAATTTCATACAAAACTAGACAACTCCATGCAATTCTATGCATACAGTTTTATACAACTCCCTACAACTGGATTCCCCTCCAGACAACCCCATATAAGTCTGTACAATTCTATACAACTCCAAACAACCCCATATAATTCTGTACAATACACTTCAATACAACACTAGACAACTCATTACAACTTCATACATCTCTGTGCAACTATAGACAACTCCACACAACTCTACAAAACTCCAGACAACTCCATGCAGTTCTATAAAAATCTGTTAATCTCTATACAACTCTGTACAACTATAGACAATGTCATACAACTATATACAACTCCAAACAACTGTATACAATTCTATACAACTTCATAAAAGTCATTCTAAATGAATGAACAAGGTTCAGATCAGTTTCAGAGGTGGAGTGAATGGCGTCATGGTAACACGGCCTGTCCACCAGTCTCTCTCTCTCTCTCTCTCTCTCTTTTTGCCCATCTTTCTCTGTCCATCTGGTGTGTGTCAAAAAAGTCGCATTATGTTCGCACCCTTGAGCTCAGTTAAAATGTTGGTCTCCTCAGAGCTCATTGCACACACACACACACACACTCACACACACACACACTCTTACACTCACACATAAGTACCCTGTACACTCCACTTGAGCATGCACACACAATTGTATGTACATGAGTGTGTGTGTTGTGTGTGTGTGTGTGTGTGTGTGTGTGTGTGTGAGAGAGTGGCCCAGTGACTCACTGCCACTTAACCTATGAAATACATACAAATAGGCCGATGTGTTTGAATAAGACGAATAATCACTGTACACACTTGCTGATCTTCATGTTATCACACACACGCACACACACACACACACACACACACACACAAACAGAGAGATACACACACAAGCCGAAGGGTATGAGCTTCTGTTATGTGAGCAAAATGTTCCTACCTGCAACGTTGTGTAATCGATGTGTTTATCACGAGGCGCCGTGAATCACCTCAGCACCAGAGTTTCATTACATATGACTGAAGGTCATGTGTTTGTTCTGTTGTAGATTGTAGTGAAATTATACTGTTTACAAAGTGTTTACTATGTCTGTGTGGTGTGTGTGTCCCCTAGGGGGCAATGCAGACACTGCAGTGTGTGGGTCCACAAACTTTTTTCTGTCTTAACTAAATAAAATAATAGAGGCATATTATTGTGAAGATATGATTATGATATTAAATGTACTTATTTTGCCTCCTAATGCTAGATTAGTCTATCTTTCAGTTCTGGACCTTACGCATAAATGAGCTTTACTTTTTAATTAAAAGAGCATTATTATCAATAGCATTATTTTCATCTAACAAATTATTAGGCTCCTTTAATATAAATGTCGAATGATAGTGGATATATATATATATTAGGGCTGTCAATTAACTATTATTAACGCTTTAATGCAAATTCACTTTAACAGCACTAATGTAACCTTGCAGAAGCGCACTGCATTCCCAAATCCATATTATGGAATAAAGCACATTTTTCTTTTGTGAATGAAATGCGCTTCCGTATTTCCATATGGAAAACAATCGGAACAGAATTCTTAAAGGAGCCACGTCCCATATTTTACAATAAAAACAAACACTAAACAAGTAACATTGTAATTAACAAGAAATCAATATTAAAAGAATAATTTCAGATAATAATACAGAGTAAAATAATAATTAAATAATCAATAATTTTATTAAAGGGAGAGATTTTTAGTGAAATGTATATAATTATAACATCTGTTAGTACAGTATTAGAAACATGAAAAGTATAAAATGATGGTACATTGAAAACGTGTGCTTAATCACAAGTTAATTCATGGCCATTATGTGATTAATCGCAATTAAATATTTTAAGCCATTGACAGCCCTAATAATTATATAATGCATGAATTATATATAACATGCAGTCTCACATGTGAAAACAAACAGCATGCTGTGTCAGCGATTCGCCTCTAGAGGCCGCTCTCGTAATAGTGGCAGATAGGTGGAAAAACTATCAGTATGAATATTTTGCTCAATGTCGATCAAATATCGGTGCCTTGACCTGTATTAATAACTAAGAGGACATTTAAAAGATATTTAACAAAATATGTTTCGGGAGCAGGCCAGATGTGAGGACATAGGGGGTGTGGCCCGCAGACCGTGGTTTGCTCACCCCTGCTTTACCGGCTTTACCTTTTGCTTACACTTACTTGGTGCTCCACTGCTTTACAACCCCGTTACACAGGCCGCTGAGCCACGGAAAACACAGACGCCGCATATGGAGAGCGTATGAGTCAGGAAAAAGTGTGTATGTGTGTGTGTGTAAGTAAGACGAACTGGAGACACGGAAAGTGACAGATCCGTTTGCCGTAATGAGATCTGTGTTGTGTGACAGCTAAGTCACTTTAGCCTTCAGAGTGCGTAACGAAACTATCCGTCAGGGATATCGCACCACTCACCCTGTCCGGCTCTCCGTTCTCACGCATCCTTCACTCTTCATTTATCTTGTTCTTTCTTTCTTTCTGCTTGCAGCATTTTGTGCACTTTACTTGACTTTTTTTTTTACCCCTATGCTTTGTATTCAGTCGTGCACACTGCTGCACTGCACGGACCGAGAGTGAAAAGCAGCGTTTTTCTTATCTGGGGTTTCAGGCTGAACTTCAGCTATGTGAAAAATAAGAGGACGTTGGGCGTCGATCTGTGGCGTTTCCGTCTATCTTTTGAAGCTTTTATGTTCTATTTCCTTGCAGGCTTTTACTCCTTCAAACTGAACCAAAGCCAAGGGAGTAACAAGGTGCCAAGTCGCTTTTCAACATTCACACTCCAAGAAGTAAATAGATCCAGCTGGGCCGGGAGACTTCAGGTTTCATTCATTCATCTTCTACCGCTTTATCCGATCTTGACTCTGGTCGCGGGGAACCTGTGCCTATCTCAGGTGTCTGCAGGCATTAAGGCAGGACACCATGCCAACCCATCACAGAGAACACACACTCACATTCACACAAACACACACTAGGGACTATTTGTTTTTGGACTGAGGGGGAAACCTGAGAACCCAGAGAAAAAACCCCTGAGGCTCGGTGAGAACTCCACACACACACACTTGGCGGAGGCAGGAATCGAACCCCCGACCCTGGAGGTGTGAGGTGAATGTGCTAAGCCACTGTCCCCCAACTTCAGTTTTCTCATTGGCTAAATTTTTCCTCTCATTGACGAGAATTGGATTAAAAGAATGCGAGCTTATTTCCCACAATGAAATTCAGCCGACAGTTTTATCTATAGAGCAAATTTACGATGATCCTAAGCTAGTCCCTAAAGGAGCTTTACAGAGTTAAATTATCAAATTAAGAATCACAAATGGATGACTTTATATAATTACTTCAGATCAGTTTTGCCTCTAATGGAGGAAACAGCAGAACTTCATGGGGATGAAAGCAGGAGTGGAACCAGACTTTAGGAGCTCATCCTCAACACCAAAGGTCCATTCATTACAGATCCATCATTGCTGAGGTTTTCACTTGAGGGACACTTGATTGAGAAATCACAGTCCTGAACGTTAATTACAGTCCAAATCCATCTATCGAGTTTAACCTTCCACATTAACCTTATGGATCTTTAGACCACTCATGGAGAACCGAGTTCATCTGCAGTGAGTGGTCTTCAGTTTCTTCATCCAGGGAAAGGAAAAGCTCAGATTTCCCAGCAATGTTCCCAGATCCTGGGGTCAGACATGATGCAACACAGAGGCCTTGCTAGAGGGCCCAATAGTATGGCATCTTAGCAACACCTGGGTTTGAACCCACAACCTGTCCAGAGTATAACATAACCCTAACCACTCCGCTACCACAAGACTCCAAAAAGAAGCCATCATCATCATCATCTGGGTGACACCAAGCATCTATTCATTACATATCCATCATTGTTGAGGGTATCAGCTGTTCACTGATGGACGCTTAAATGAAAACTCTTCATGGCGGTCCAGAGTCACTGTATTTGATTATGAATTACAGTCCAAATTAGAGGTTGGGAATGGAAATTCCGTTTCTG
>JACRUU010000019.1:20096845-20119345 GCA_030449085.1 Kryptopterus vitreolus
CTCATTTAAATAAGCAAAGCCGTAAAATGAACCCTACACTGTATTACCAAAAGTATTTGGACACTCACATGCTGTTCTTCCCCCAAACAACAAAGTTGGTGGGAGCTTGTGGGAGCTTGAGAAAGCGCTAATTAATCACGGGTCTAATAACAAGTATCTGTCTTCATCCTGCGTTCTCTATTTCCTTCTCGGCCGCAGTCGTACCAATGGCTGAAGGAGAAGATCATGAGTGAGGATGGAAGGAAGCAGCAGGCTAAGTTGAAGGAGTTGTCCCACATCGCAGAGAAGCTCGGTTGCACACTTCCACAGCTGGCTGTGGGTAAGAGTCCTTCTCTCTTCCTGTTTTACAGTCCTCACATTCTTCTGTCCATTATTGCTTCTATTTTTCTTTTTGTCCATCCCTTATTCTTGCCCTCCTGTCCTCAAGTGATTCCCCCTTCTTGTTCTCCTGTTCCTCCTTTCTAATGCCTTCTTTTCCTCCTATACTTGCATTTCCCCCATCTTATTCTCTGCCCTATCCTCCCCCCTGCCTAATTCTTTGCCCCCATTCCTCCACTCCTGCCCTCATTCCTGGTCCCCCATCGTCCCGTCCTGCCCCTCTTCCTTGTTCCCATACTCCCCTCGTGCCCTCTTCCTTGATCCCATACTCCCCTCATGCCCTCCTTCCCTGCCCCCTCCTCCTGTCCTGCCCCTCTTCCTTGATCCCATACTCCCCTCCTGCCCTCATTCCTTGATCCCATACTCCCCTCATGCCCTCCTTCCTTGATCCCATACTCCCCTCATGCCCTCCTTCCTTGATCCTTTGTGCATCTTTCTTCCTGTTATCCAGTGCCCCATCATCCTCTCCTGTCATCATAATGCCCTCTCCTCCAATCCTTCCCTCCCTTACAACTGAGAGCCCACTAGTGGCAGCTTGGTGATGATGGGATTTGAACCTGCAACCTTCCAGTCCAGAGGATTCTCCACTGTTTATTGCATTGTCTGCCGCTAGTCCTGTCCCCTTCTCCATCCTCTTCCTTCTTTCTGCTCCTTTATCCTATTGTTCTCCCCTCATCCCATCATTCTGTCCTTATGTCTTGCCTGAATATATAACATGTTTCATGCAAGCCAGTATTCTCACACATCAAACCAAAAAGAGGAAGGAGAAGAAGGAAAAAAGAAAAGAAAACAGCACCTTGGAAATATTAGCGAGAATCTTTAGCCAGACAAACAAAAAAACAAACAAACAAACAACTAAATAACCCTGACATGACATTTTGTACAGTGTAGATTATGCAAATCAGTTTCTCCCCGTAGAATGAAATACCATTCAGTAAACCCATAAAGAACCCTTTTCTAGGAATGTTTGATTCACGACTCCAGACCAATCCTACAAAGAATCCTAGAAACGCTCAACTTCTCCATCTGAATGCTTATGGACTTTTAGTCATTTTATGTAGACTGGCAGATTTTCTGCTTAGCGCAGACGGATGTCTTGTGGATTTGGTGAAGAGGATCTTTTTTGCCCTGTCCTTCATTTGTAGCTATACTGCATCCCCTAGTGTTCACTCTCAGAACAGGAGATGGACATCAGGGATCATTTACAACATTTTAGCAGACCCCCTTATCCAGAGTGACTTACAACTGAGCAATTGATGGTTAAGGGCCTTGCTCAGGGGGCCCACTGGTGACAGTTGGTGGTGCTGGAATTTGAACATGTGACCTTCCGGTAACCCAATGCCTTAACCACTAAACTATTACCTCCCTAAAACTCTAGAAGTGACAGGCACAATCAAAATCTCTCTGCAACAGTACCCTATATTTCATGTTTTAATGATTACAAATGTGTGTGTGTGTGTGTGTGTGTGTGTGTGTGTGTGTGTGTGTGTGTGTGTGTGTGTGTGTGTGTGTGTGTGTGTGTGTGTGTCTTGTCTATCCAGCCTGGTGCCTGAGAAATGAAGGAGTGAGTTCAGTTCTTTTAGGAACCTCCAACCCAGAACAGCTAACAGAAAACCTGGGAGCCATTCAGGTCTGTATGCACACCACACACACACACACACACACACACACACACACACACACACACACACACACACACACACACACACTCACACACACACACACACCATCCTCACATCCTCCCTTCCTTCTTCCCTCATGCACTCCCACCACAAGCCCTTCTTCAGTCCTCATGTCAAATCACCCTCCTGCCTTCCTAAGCTTCTACTTATCTTCTTTTCCTCTTATGCACTCTTCCCTCCTCTGCCCCATCCTCTCCTCCTTCCATTCTCCTGTCCTCTTATCCTACCATCTTCCATACCTCCTGTCGTCCCCTCCTTTTATCCTCCTGCCTTCCTATCCTCCCCTCCTTCCATATTTTTATCATCCACTCCTCCCTTGCTCTCTTCTTTCTGTTCTCCAGTTCGCCCCATTCTTCTCTTCCCTCCGTATTTTTATCCTCTGGTCCTCGTATATTCCATTTTTACTGTCCTCCTCTGAAAGAACAAAGCTGTTATAATGCAACCCAGAACAAAAGGACGCTGAAGGTAACCATGAATGGATAAAACAAACAAACAAATGTATTTACCTTCGACAAAGACTCAAGTTGCATTCAGCACATTAGCAGGCTTAGTCTCCTCCTAAGTGGAAACATCCATCCCCTCCTTCAAATGATGGATGGATTAAAAAGCTGGACACCTTTGTTAAATTATATTGATACTATTGATCACATGAAAATGCAGTTGAGGATTAACCTTCATTCATTCATTTATCTTCTACCACTTTATCCTGACTCTTCTCTCTCGGGTCGCGGGGAGTCTGTGCCTATCTCAAGCGCTGTATGGAGTGCCAACCCATCGCACTCACATACTAGGGACAATTTTTCCAAGGTGCCAATCAACCTACTGTACGTGTTTTTGGACCCGGGGAAACCGGGGAAACCGGAGAAACCCCCTGAGGCACGGGGAGAACATGCAAACTCCATATGCAAATGGAAGAGGCGGGAATCAAACCCCAAACCCTGGAGGTGTGAGGCGAACATGCTAATATACATGCTGATATATTATTATTAGTATTATTATTATTATTATTATTATTATTATTATTTTCATTTATTAAGTATTTCTGTAGGGGGCACGGTGGCTTAGTGGTTAGCACGTTCGCCTCACACAACATGTGTGTGTGGAGTTTGCATGTTCTCAGGTTTTTTTTCTCAGCGTTCTCCTGTTTCGCCCGGTCCAAAAACATGCACTGTAGGTTGATTGGCACCTTGGAAAATTGTCCCTAGTGTATGAATGTGTGTGAATGAGTGTGTGTGTGTCCTGCAATGGGTTGGCATTCCATCCAGGGTGTATCCTGCCTTAATGCCCATGAACACCTGAGATAGGCACAGACTCCCCGTGACCCGAGGGAAGATCAGATATAGCGGTAGAAGATGAATGAATGTGTATTTCTGTGAGAGGCACGGGGGCTTAGCGGTACTGGATGTGTCCTGTCTTGATGCCCCAAGACCCCTGAGATTCCTCTCGGATACAGATTCCTCTCGGAAAATCGGATAAAGTGGTAGAAGATGAATGAATGAATGAATGAATGATTTATTTCTGTGTGTGTGATTGGATCATAATTGTATCTACAGCATTGTGTTTAACTCTTTGTTCGGGTGGGAGGAGGTGGAGGATTAGGGTGGGTTGAAAAGCAAAATACTAATAAATATATTCGGGCGGTAGAAAAAATATATTCGGGGGTTCTTTATTCATTATATGTAAAAGTCCTCATCATTGTGTACGGAATACCAGGAAGTTCTCAATGTAAGGCATGAGATAAATATTCTCCTCTCATCTTAGGTCCTACCCAAGATGACGTCTCATATCGCGACTGAAATCGACCACATCCTTGGAAACAGGCCGTACAACAAGAAGGACTACCGCTCGTAGGGGAGCAGGCGTCGTCAAGCCGATGTCTTTCCTGACCTCCAAATCTATCTCCTCCTCCTCTTCCTCGTCCTCTTCCTGGGTTTGCTCTCTCAGAGTCTGGGAGAGCATCTGGCCCTGGCCTCACCTCGCTCATGTCCTGTCTGTGCATGCCTCCTTCCCTCCTGGCTGACCCGAGAGCTGAGAACCACCATGACGACAAACTCGACGAATATCACACGACGCACAAAACATAAAAACCATCATGTAGCGAAGGAAGACGTCCGAGAGACGTCTCGACCCCAACCGACACCTTTCCCCAGGCGAGTCCTCCGCATGCTGGGCTGGGAGACCTGGAGAATGTGGAGGTGTGGAGCCCTCTGCAGTTGCGACAGGAGAAGTGCAGCCTTGCTTTTGGCAAAACTGAAGAGGAACGAGGCGTCCCCGTTCCACGCATCCGTATCGCTCTTTGCCTGTTTAGCGAAAGCCTGCGTTAGTAATTGCATCTGATTAAAGAAAGCCTGTTTTCTTCTTCTTTTTTTTTTGGTTTTCTTCGAGAGCACAAATAGTGTGACACCAATCACAGTTGCGCTTCTGGCAGAAAACTGTATGGCTTCGGCGCTTTAAGCATATTAGTGAAATTTAAACAAAAGCGGAGAAACGCTTCACCACGGTCGCTAACCAGGACGCATCAAATTATATTCCAGATAGACAGCATTGTAGAATTGAATCTATTTATGTAAATATATGTAAACACACACAAACACAAACATTTATACACAGTGAGAACTTTTACCACAATGGTCGCCTTTGTTTCCCCCCCCCCCCCCCCACCCCCCCCCCCCCCCCCCCCAACCCCATCCCACATGGTTATGTTTGCTAATTAGGATGAATGCTAATCCACCATCATATAATAATCTTGCACTGTCAGGACTTTTCTTTTTCATGAGTTTCAGAGATGTTTTGTTTCTATGCAACAAACTTGGTCATGTGACAGTATAACGGTTTCACTTCACACACATCTAGTTGGCAAATACTTTGCCGTGCCTCTTTGGGAAAACTCACCACAAATGCTCTTCACCAGTTAGAGATGTTCCTAGAGCAGTTCAATAGGATTTTTTTTCGGTGAGGTGACTGGGCAGGACATCCCATAATAGATAACCCCTGATTGTCAGAAGTTGGTTTCAAATTGCAGAATAACATGGAGTGATGGTGAAGTATTGAATGCGAGCCGTGTTTATTAAGGTTTCCTTACACTCTCCGCTAGAGACCTGAGTGGGATGGATATTTCCATCCCGCTCCCATAACAATATATATATATTATTTTGCCCCATTGCCCCGCCCCTTTTCATATTTCTTATAAATATATCATTTAAGTTGCCTGCTTCCGACCTTGTATATATTGTTTCATTTCATTATATATATATATATATATATATATATATATATATATATATATATATATATATATATATATATATATACTTTTTAAAGACATATGTTCCCACATTCACTCGTCAGATCTTGTCGCTCGCAGCACTGATTTGCGTCGGGTCGAGCCAAAGGGCAGGTCTTTACTTTTTTCTTTTCCAAAACAACTCATTAAACTTTTACAAAGTTTGTTGAATAGAAACTATACGAACACTTACATCATTGTGATACAGCATTTCTATGCATTTCTACATATCCTGAGCAACTTATTACTATTTCAGTCCTACCTGTGTTGGGATTTGAACTCATGACCTTCCATATCCCCTCGAGCCAGCACTGATTATGCATGTATCTACCACAAGGTGTCGCCAAAACCTTTCAGCCACTAGTGTGTATAACAAAAGTAAATAAATACACATATAGATACTGTAGAATTAATGTAATTTAATTAAATGAATATAATACGCATGTAAACCTTTCTATTTACAACAAAATAATGCAATAAATCACAAGGTGTTTTTGTTTGTAAGGGTTGAAAAGATACAGGAATATTCAAGACTAGAAAACATCCATGGGAATTAATGGGAATTTATAAACTTGCAGGTTCATTTTGGCTTAAACAATTAGATTGAATTGCTGTTTTTTTAAGTGGAATTTCTACCTGCACATTTAGCAATTACATGCAGCAAACAACGACCCCTACAGGCACTCCGTAACATAACGTGCACTGTTTCTTAATCGCATAAATTGCATAAATATTACATATAATTCTATTTTAAACGTCCTTGTGCTGTGTATAAGTGATTGCGCAACAAAATTATACTAATAGTTAAATGTTATTTTTTGGCTGTATTAGTCTGTATCCGCAAACACACGTTTGTGTTTGTATATGATACAGTTTGAATACATTTCCCAAAATGCACCAAAAATTCCTGGTAAGTTTCCCATTTGGAATAATACCCCAGTATCCCAGTTGAAGTTTAAATTGACTGGAAATTAATCAGAAATGTTCTGCCCCTTTTGCAACATTAGTTTCTGTAGTATTTTTTTTATTTATTTTTTAGTATTTGTGAATAAAATGAAATAACGATCAATGCGCTGTTGGTTAAATTTCCATTTATTTTTAAGGTAAACAAGTTCACCTGAATATCAAACTTCCATCCGAGATTTACTTCAGACACGATTTCTCCGTCTCGTTAGGCATCCAAATGGGAAAAGGAATTATAAATACTATTTAATATTTGTATAAAGACTGATTCATTGACTGTGTGATACACGGCTAGCGTGCTAAGAGAGACTGAGAGATGGAGCATGTGGTGTTGTTTTGGGATCCTGAGACACTCGTTTATCACTTATTGATTTAGAGCAGAATATGAATTACGATGGTGATGAAGGAATTTCTTCAATTCTCAGTAGGATTTAATGTTTCATTTCCATCTCCATTAACTATTAAAGCTATAATTTATTCAACACAAGAAATCCTGCTCTCTCTCATCTCTCTCTTCACCATTCTCTCTATCACTCTCTCATTCTCTCTCTCTTCACCATTCTCTCTATCACTCTCTCATTCTCTCTCTCTTCACCATTCTCTCTATCACTCTCTCATTCTCTCTCTCTTCACCATTCTCTCTATCACTCTCTCATTCTCTCTCTCTTCACCATTCTCTCTATCACTCTCTCATTCCCTCTCTCTTCACCATTCTCTCTATCACTCTCTCATTCTCTCTCTCTTCACCATTCTCTCTATCACTCTCTCATTCTCTCTTCCCTCTCATTCTCGCTCTCTTCACCATTCTCTCTATCACTCTCTCATTCTCTCTCTCTTCACCATTCTCTCTATCACTCTCTCATTCTCTCTCTCTTCACCATTCTCTCTATCACTCTCTCATTCTTGCTCTCTTCACCATTCTGTCTATCACTCTCTCTTTCTCTCTCTCTTTACCACTCTCTAACTCTCTCATTGTCTCTCTATTCACCATTCTCTCTCTCATTCTCTCTCTCCACCACTCTCTCTCTCATTCTCTCTCTCTTCACCACTCTCTCTCACTCTCTCATTTTCTCTCTCTTCACCACTCTCTCTCACTCCCTCATTCTCTCTCTCTCTCTCACTCTCATTCTCTCTCTGTTCACCATTATCTCTCATTCTCTCTTCACCATTCTCTCTCTCATTCTCTCTCTCTCTCTCTCTCACTCTCTCATTCCCTCTCTGTTCACCTTCTCTCTCCATCTCTCATTCTCTCTCTCATCTCATTCTCTCTCTCCACCACTCTCTCTCTCGTTCTCTCTCTTCACCACTCTCTCTCACTGTCATTCTCTATCTCTCTCTCTCTCTCTCACTATCTCGTTCTCTCTATCACTTTCTCATTCTCTCTCTTCAACATTGTCTCTCTCACTCTCCCATTCTCTCTCTCTCTCTCTCCCTCTCTCTCTCTCTCTCTTCACCATTCTCTCTCTTTCTTCAAGATTATTTCACTCTCTCCCCCCAAAATTTATTTTCACTCTGTCTTTCTTCAACATTCTCTCCCTTTCTCTCTTCATCTTCAACATTGTCTCTCATTCTCCCTTTCCATCTCTTCTTCTTCAACGTACTCTGTCTTTCTTCAATATTCTCTCTTTTTCTGTTTCTTTCTTCAACATTCTCTCTCGCTTTCTCTCTTTGACTTCAACATTCTCTCTTTCTCCCTTTCTTTCAATTTTTCTTCAGAATTCTCTGTCTTTCCTCAACATTCTCTTTCTCTCTCATTTTCTTTGGCATTCTCTCTTTCTCCTTCTTCAACATTCTCTCTTTTCCTGTTTCTTTCTTCAACATTCTCTCTCTCTCTTTTTTTTCTTCAGCAAAGCCAGGGTTTTTTTTCTGACATGATGATGTGTGTGTGTGTGTGTGTGTGTGTGTGTGTGTGTGTGTGTGTGTTTTGCAAAACCCCATCAGTTATAATGATAAACTTTAATAAGCTTCACATTCGCTTCTTCCTCAAACTGTTCCCACAAACCTGCAGACACACAGCTGTACGCGACGTCTTTGGCTGGAGGAGCATTAAATACAGCCTCCACGTCAACCAGGAGACCCAAAATGTGTTCCACCATCACAACGCCTTTGTGCAGCAAGTCAAATGTTCAGATTTACAGCTCTAGAGCTCCTGACCTCGACCCTGGATGTAATACGGAATACGAGCGCTGATTGCACCACCAGGTGCCTCTTCATCATCTCTCTACCTGCATCCTTGTGGCTCCACAAATCTCCACAAACTCTTCCCAGAAGAGTCAGCAATTCATGTGAAATTCAAACAGAAGCACATACAAATCTTATAGTTCAAACTTTATTGTGCTTCTAAAGCAAGCCAAAGGTGATGGAGGTGAGGAAATCATCCAGGGCGGTGGTGGTCCAGTGATTAAGGTGCTGGGTTTCTGATCATAAAATCGGCGGTTCGAGTCCCAATGCCACAAAGGTGCAGCTGGTGAGCCCCTGAGCAAGCCCCTAACCCTGTTTTCTCCACCATACAATGGCTTGACCTTGCGCTCTGATCACAGATACCTGGGATATGCTACTGATCAGAAGGTCGGGGGTTCGAGCCCCAGTATCACCAAGCTTGTATCATGTTGTATCATGGGGTGTTGTATCATGGCTCTCTGAGCCCAGCTTCCAAACAAGTTGGGAAATGCGAAGACGCCTTGAGATGATATAAGTGAGAAACCTTGAGAGGAACCAAAAAGGGAACAAGCTTATCTCAGGATATCCAAACCCTTTGTCCATGATTGCACACTGAGGAAAAACTGATGGCGATTATAGCGTCAAAGTTTCTCCCACTTCAGTGATCTAAACAGGTTTTGATGAGAACTCAATCAGGGTGGATCGGGCAGGTGTAGAAAGCAGAACGAGAACAGGATCATGATGCCCATATGGATGTAGATATTCATATAACCAGATGAGGTTCTCACTGGTAGATCTCTAAACTTCTGATTGAAGTCAACTTGTCTATAAATATTGGTGGACACCGGACAGCATGATGTGCTTCTTTGTGAACATCTCATTTCACATCGAGCCATCATTTGCTGTTATAAGAACCACCACTCTACTGACCTGTAGTGTCCCTCTAGATTTTGTGGAGATTTGTGCTTCTTCAGTCACAAGTAAAGTCAGATACTGATGTAAACAAGGTGAGAAGACCGAATAGTCCAATAGGGTTGAGGTCAGAGATCTAAAGCAGGACATCTTCCACATTCCCCAACCCGTGGGAGTTGGCTTTCCCCATGCAGTTGGCTTTGTGCCCAGGAGCATAGGACATCGTCTCCTAGTTTCCCATGATGGGAAGATTTCATGCCCACCATCCAAAGACGTCCTCCATCTTTGTGGTAAAGATTTGTAGAAGTACCACATTTGTTTGGAAAAATAACTCCCAATACTTTATAGAGTCTGTCTCTGACCAGAGGAAGGGTTTTCCCAGGATGCTTCCACACTAACGCTCATCCACTCGTCCTCACATGGCTACAGCAGACCTCTGGACACGGTGCCTTTATTAGAACATGCTTGGGATTTCACACAGGGCTTCCTCAGCGTCCATCGATCCATCACAGACCGTGTGTATGCAACAAAACGTACAATGCGATATACAGTCACTCTAAAATGTGTCCCATCCGAACCCCTTCCTGGATAAACCCAATGTACACAAATAAACACACAATATGTAGATCTCGATTATATGCTTGCAATAAAAACTCCAATCACAAGGCAGTGTTGGTTTTTTTTTTTACCCCCAGTTTGCGTTCATTCCGATCCGATTTTCCCCACAATTATACAAACAATAGTTTATTTTCTATATTCAGTATTCAGAAGACACACGATTCTGAAATCTGATTGGTCAGAAGATGTTGATTAATTAAAGTTGGGTGTGTGGTGATGTGTGTGGTGTGGTTGGGTGTGTGGATGGGTGTGTGGTTGAGATGGTAAAGATTTTTTATGGAAGGAGTCTCCAGTTCGAGCCATTGATAACTATTACGATTACACTACAATTTTTCCTTTCCATTAACTTTCAAATGCATCTAAAAGTCACATCTGCAACCACCCTAACCACCACCTCAAACAACCCATCCACCCAAACCCTCAACCACCCTAACCACCACCTCAAACAACCCATCCACCCAAACCCTCACCTGCCACCACAAACCTCCATTCACCCAAACAGTCACCTACCACCGCAAACCCCCATCCACCCAAACCCTCGCCTACAAACATAACCCCCCATCCACCCAAACCTTCGCCTAACAACATAACCCCCCCATCCACCCAAAACCACGCCTACCAATATAACCCCCATCCACCCAAACCCTCGCCTACCACACCTACCAACCTTCGCCTAACAACATAACCCCCATCCACCCAAACCCTCGCCTACCAACATAACCGCCATTCACCCAAACCCTCGCCTACCACCACAAACCTCCATTCACCCAAACCCATGTCCTCCATCACAACCCCGTCCACCCAAATCCTAGCCCACTGCCGTAACCACAAACCCTATCCTACAACCACAGCCTCCCATCCACCCAAACCCTCTTCTACCACCCTAAACGACTGTCCACCCAAATCCTCGCCTACCACCACAATGCCTCCCATACACTCAAATCCTCGCCTACCTCCATGACCCCCGTCCACCCAAACCCTCACCTACCACCAATAGCCCCCCATCCAACCAAACCCTCAGCTACCACCACAGTGCCTCAAATCCACCCAAACACTCGCCTACCCACGTAACCACCCAAAACCTTGTCTACCACTGTAACCCTTTCATCCACCCAAAACCTAGTCTACCATTGCCACCCTCCCATCCACCCACCTCTAAGCCTCAAGGTTACAGACATTAATTCTAGGAACATTCTCGCTCTCTTTCTCGCTAAATACAACAGTGCATGAACCCAAAATAAAATGACAGAGAGAGAGAGAGAGAGAGAGAGAGAGACTGGGTAAAAGTCAGGGTTTAAAGGTCCTTTATTGGTATAAAAAGTGAATGAGTCAGACGCGACCCTCTGACCTCTGGTTCACACAGATCATACATTTCATGATAGTCCACTGATGGAAGGAAACTCCAGATCACACCCTGTTCATCTCACACACACACACACACACACACACACACACACACACACACACACACACACACACACACACACACACACACACACATTTTAGCCCCGAACCCCAGTCTTTCATTTGTTCATTCGTTTTCCTCCATGAATTAGATTTCATGACCTCTCTCTCTCTCTCTCTCTCTCGTTCACTTGGAGCCGGTGGAAAGCAGAGCGATGAGACCAGACGAGGCACTGATGGACAGAATGTAGTTCCTGTAGGAATGAAAATCGTCATCAGTGGGTTTTGTTTGTTTTTAACATCGTCTTAAAAAGAGATGAATAGATGAATAAGAAAGAAAGAATGAAAGAAACAGGAATGAGATCATCTAAGCATACAGATTTATGAGTCCAGACTTGTGTAAAGGTAAAAAATATGTTGACGTATCTGTAAAGAACAAAATTCAAGTGAAAATGAAGACCCTTACACTGTTGGGTTGAAGTTCTTTAACAGGAAGAATGAGGCAATGATGACCAGCACGAGGAACAGTGTGTTGTTGTAGAAGATGGAGAACGTTGTGGCCTCGTAATCCGCCACCTCGTTCTTCTTCCACAGAATCCTGTAAATAAATGCAGTACTTTTATTATTCAAATCATGACAGGATGCACAATACTGACACCTGGTGGTCAAGCGGATGAAATGTCCTGGCTTTTTTTTTTTTGGTAAAAAACTTTATTCGGGAAAAAAAAAACAGAAATTGGATAATGGTACTTTGTTTTTATTTATTAATAAAACACCCAATGTTTATTGAATAGCTGAAGACTAAAATTTATAATTATTAACAGTTTCATGCTTCAAGTATCTTCTGCATTAAAGTCGGAGTGTGTCAGAGAGGTGAAAAAAATCCACTATAGTCCAACACTTGTAACTACAGCCACACGTACCAATTAATATTACTAACAAAACTTTATTTTTATTAATATTAATATTTCTTAAATAAATTATTAAATAAATACAATTAGGAATAATATCATTTTTAAAAACAGAGCATCATGATACGTTTCTATATAGTGCAGCACTTTTAGACAAAATAAATAATTTAATAATGCTACTAATTCATATTAAATTTTCTTCTCAGTAGGTCTCTGAGATCGGTCATTCTATTTGTCCCGGAATGCATACGAAGCATATTGATTTGGATTCAAACTCAGCGCTGATCTACAATGATTTCGTCACAGGGAAACGTCACATGACCGGCCCCTAAGCAACTCTGCTCAAATGACCAGTGTGCCAGAACAAACAGAATATGATGGCTTTACCGCTCGTCTTTCTCTTTGCGAGACATCTTGCGGTTGTCTGCCTCGGACAGTTTGCGGGTCACTTCCTTGGAAACGGCGTCTTCGCGTTTTTGAGCGACCCTACAAAAAAAAAAACACCTATTTAATCTCAAACACCACTTTTGAGAGACGAGTCATGAACACACAGATAAGGGTCTTACTTGTGCTTGAGGACAAATTTGACGTTCTTGTAAGCAAACGCCACCAGGTACGTGCTGACCAGAGTCATGACGGCATACAGGACCGCCGACTGCACCAGGTCCATGTGCCAGATCCTCCAGAAAAGCCCTGTAAAGGAGGAAAAAACACAATGTTTGAAGACATGTTATAACCCTGCAATGATCAGTCATGTCCTCAGAAACAAAGTTGGATCCTAATGCATCAGTCTCAGTCGACATTTCAGCATTTATAATATTTAAACAAAATATGATTTTTAATATATGTTATAAGGACCTAAAGATGAAAATAAAACAGTGCCATGTTGTGTATTTCTGCAACGATAAGTCCTGTGTACATATCAGGAACAAAGCTGGATCCTATTGCATTGGAAACACAGTCTGCATTTCAGCACTTTTACAAACAAACATGATTTTTTACGTACATTATAATGACTTTTTATACCTTACTAAATCACACTCTTGTATTGTGTTGAGAATATTACACCGGTTGTGTTATGCGTGTGCACATCAGGAACAAATCTAATCCCAATACATTGGTCTTGGTAAACACTTTCTCACACACACACACACACACACACACTTTTATGTGGACCTTATGATGAAAAAAATAATAAAAATCACACTGATTACACCTGGAGTTTGACAGTAATATACATGTCTCATCAGTAACAAAGCTCGCCCTGGTATATTGAACTTTCAGCACTTTTACACATAATAAAATACACAAGTGAAAATTATATGGTTTGATCTTAAGTGATGAATCATTAAAGACCCATTCAGTATACAGATTTTTTTTTCAGGATCAAAATCTGAATGTAATTCAGCTCTAATTATTATTATCATTATTATTACTACTATTATTATTATTGTTGTTGTTCCCGATATAATGTAGACTAATGGACTAATCAAAGAACAGTCTGGGGATCTAGTAATCCTATTGTTTTGCTAGTATAAGATTAAATATACATAAATAAACAGCTCACGTGTGTTAGAATAGGAGAGAGAGAGAGAGAGAGAGAGAGAGAGATGAGAGACAGAGAGAGAGAGAGAGAGAGAGAGAGAGAGAGAGAGATAGAGAGAGAGAGAGAGAGAGAGAGAGAGAGAGAGAGAGAGAGAGAGAGAGAGAGAGAGAGAGAGAGACTTACAGATGGGAATGGCGGACACGATCAGCGCATTCCCGTAGAACAGCGCGGTGGATTTGGCGGAGAGATTCCTGCTGAAGTCCTGCAGGAGTAAATCCTCCTCGGACTGCTGCTTATTAGCGCCTTTGGGTGCCATTAGTTCTGCTCGGGTTCCTCAGTGGACCAGGGCTCTGTGTGGAGGTGAAGAAAGGAAGACTGACACGTCGCCGAGCGCCGTTATGAGAGAGAGAGAGAGAGAGATCCGCTCTAACGCCGCGTCAGCGCAAAACACGGAAGCGAGCCAGAGCCAGACCGGATGCGGAAGGTTTGAAAGAAGGAGGAGGAGGAGGCGCCATGTTTGTTTTCACTCCTTTAAACTTCTGTTCCATTGAAACAACATTATTTTGTTAAAACATTTATCTTTATAATTTACTTTTTGCTGTTGTTGATAAAAAAAATGATTTGTATTTCTTATATTCTTATTTTTCCTGAGTTTCGGATATGCTGTATTTTCCTTATTGTTTTCATAAAAAATGTCACTAGGGAGTAACAGTAGGTTTTGGGTGAAATCCATGTGTCACATTCCACTTTAATACCTACATGTAAGGTTAGATGATGAAAGGAATCCCCATCCAACATACCATTCCATAATACACTATACACCATGCCATCTGTACTCACTGGAACATCACCAAAAGGAAGATCCAGAAGGTACCAAAGATGTAAGGGTTCTCTGGGATGAGGACCACAACATCCAAATATCCCAGTTCACCAAAACACTTTATATCCACGATCCCTCCAGATCTCCTCCTTTACCGCAGAAAAACCTACTGAAAGAAAGTTTGTCATTATACCAGGTTACTATAGACTGGTAATTATATTATCCAGTTTGTTATGCTGAGGGTCAAATTATTAACAATTTATATTTAATTAATTTAATTTAAACATGGGGGGGGGGGGTTAGAAAATATGTGAAATGAACATACATTTATTTTATATATTGGTTACACACGTATATTATAGTATATATTACTATGTTACACAAGTATCATTCTGACAAAAAGTACGTTTTTAAGTTGCATTTTTTATCTTTAAAATGGGTCAATTTGGCACACAACATAATTCGTTTAACTAAGATCAATTATAGTGACGTCACTGCCATGCAATTCCATTTTCTTGCTTTTTTTACATGATGGTTACTGTATTCCTAAACACCACCAGGGGGCAACCAAGACCTATTTTACCCTGTTTAACAGACGCTTTTTTATCAGCTCCCGTTAGGGGGCGCCAGAGAATAGAATAGAAGAGCCTTTATTTGTCACATTCATTACAGCACAGGGAAATCGTTTCTTTGCATATCCCAGCATGTTTGGAAGCTGATGTCAGCCATGATACAGCGCCCCCTGTCGTAACCAAAGGTGGTATCTTGGTGATACCGGGGGAACTTCTGATTAGTAACCCAGTGCCTTAAATCACTGAGCCGCCCCCCCTCTTTTTTTATATAACTAGATTTTTTACATATAAATATACATTACATATACATGTATATAACAATGTAATATATCGAATATGTTTACTGTATAAACAATGTACTTTCACGATGAGCAAAATCCCCCAAAAGCAATCCTTTGTGGTTTTTGAGAGACACTTGCATGTCTTCCTTCATCCATAACCCTCCTCATCGCCCTTCCTCTTGTCCTCCTGCCTGGTGCCTCCATCCTCAGCATACGTCTCCTGATGTCCATCCTCCAAACCATCTCAATCTATCCTTCCTCAACTCGTCTCAAAACATCCTACATGCCCCGTCCTGCTGTCCCCACTGTCTCTAAACCATATAACATCGCAGGTCTCACCATAGTCTTATAAACCTCTCTCCAGTGTGTACCTCCGTCTCTCCAGATTCTTCCCAAGCTGCTCCCTCCATCACCACTGCAAACAAGAAAGGGCTCCACATAAAACCAGTCTGTTCTTCCTACTTCACACTTCATTGCTGTCACAAAGTGTCCCCTCATCTCCCTCATGTCCTCTCTCTCTCTCTCTCTCTCTCTCTCTCTCTCTCTCTCTCTCTCTATCATGGAAGAGGATATATATATATATATATATATAGAGAGAGAGAGAGAGAGAGATAGATAGATAGATAGATAGATAGATAGATAGATAGATAGATAGATAGATAGATAGATAGATAGATATAGGCAGATATAGCAGGGTGCAAAGGTTTAAGGCAGGTGTGAAAAAATGCTGTAAACAAAGAATGCTTTCAAAAATGGAGGTATTAATTATTTACTTTCATCAATGAAGGAAATGCAGTTAATGAAGAAAAGAGAAATGGAAATCAAATCAATATTTTTGCCTTCAAAACAGCAGTAATTCTTCTAGATACACTTACACACAGTATTTATGAAGGAACTCTGGTTAGGTTGTTCCATATTGGAGAAGTAAACACAGATCTTCTGTGGATGTCGACGTTCTCACATCCTTCTGTCTCTTCATGTAAATCCCACACACACTCCATGATGTTGAGATCAGGACTCTGTGGGGGTCGTGACATCACTTCCACTACTTCTTCAAAACGTACTCACACCAAATATTGATTTGATTTATATTTTGTTCGCTCACTTTGCATTTTGTAAATTGACAAAAATAAACAATCATTATTTATATTTCTGAAAGCATTCTCTGTTTACATTTTTTTTACACCTGCTTATATTTATATACAGATAACAAGGTAAAAGAGACGGAGAGACTGAAGTAAAGATGCTTTAGTGACAGCTGTGTGTTAAAAGAGATTGTAGAAAACAATGTGAAAATGACAGCAACACGCCCATAAATGTATAGACAGAAAGTTGCTGGGGGGGTTCCTGCCGTATAGTTCATCACCGCCGGTGTCCTGCTGTCAGGTCAAGTTTGACAAAGAACCGAACAGTTTTCTTAATTACCATCATCCTGACATGGCGTCAACTTGTTATTTGGGTGGACACGCACAGCGCTAGGAGAAACATCTCGGCTGTCCCTGCACGCCTGGCCCGAGGGAAGAGGGCGAGAATGCATAAATCTACCGCACCTTATTCCCATCCTCCACACCTGTGCAGGAATAAAAAACATCAGCCATCATCTGGCATGCTCAGACTTCCTATTTAACTTAATTGCAGGAAAGATGATGATAGTTCAATGGCCAGAAGGCCTGCTGAGGCAGCATAAAGGCATTGTGTTTTTCGCCCTCTGTCCGGGCCCTTGTGACTTTAATCTCCATAGAATTACTTCGTTATTAACTCGTAGCTGAAGACCGATACATCAGTAATATACATTCACGCAGGAAGAGGAAATAGTTTATAACTAAAGTATATATATATATATATATATATATATATATATCATATATATATATATATATATATATATATATATATATGTACAGTGTTGTAACTAGCTACATGTAACTGTGTTACATAATTTAATTTACAAAAATTTAATTACAAAATAAATGTAACAGTAATTCGTTACAGTTACTGAGAAAAAAATGTGTAATTAGAGTGTAATGTGTAGTTACTTATGAAAATGTTAAAGATTAGAAATAAGGTTACATCCGAAAAATTTCATGTAAAATCAGCCCTTTAGATGTCGGCGTGATTTTCAACCGAAACGTGATTTTGATTTGAATGATGACAATCTGCTGCAGTTTCATATTGAAAAATAGAACCAATTTTTTTTCTAGGGTTTGAACCTTTTTTTCTTAGAATGTTAACTTAAAGCGCCACCTAGTGGACAAAAAATTAATGTAATCAAAAAGTAATCAAATGTAATCAATTACTTTACTATCAAAGTTATTGAACGGTTACTTGCTGTCTAACCCCAACAACCTTTTTGCTCACGGTCTCCTGAGTACTGATCAGCGTCACCTGGGCTGTTAAGTCCACTATTTAAGTCTCTCCCCCTAGTGTAATCAAATGACAAAGCATGAAAATAATCTGTTAGCCTTCATTACAAATGCTAATAGACACAATCAAATGGAAAAGTGAAAAAGTAGTTATCAATCCACACACGTAAGTCAAACTGCCGGGCGAACTGAAAGCCCAACTGACCCCAACACACCTTCCTAGTACTGCAAGTGGAGCTCACGGTCTAAAAAGTTATGGACGGGAGCCTGAGTACTGATCAGCGTCTGGCGCTGTCTGACCTGGAACACATCAGCCACGACGGTCTCCTGAGTACTGATCAGCTTCACCTAAGAGCCTGAAGCCTGTTACTGACAGCACCGCTCCATCCTATTTAAGGCTCTCTCCCTCTCTCTCTCCGATAGTCCGGTCTCGTGTCTTACAAAGCGGACACGCTGCCGATATTCCTATGACTAATCCCTGTCATTATGTTTGCAGTTCTCGTCTCAGGCTCCGCTCCTACATGTTCCCGTTTCCCGAGCTTCCCCAAATTCGGGAAGTGCACCCGTCCGTCACTAGTCCGGCTGCTCTCCAACGCTGGTGATCTCCAGAGTGACTCCTTAGAGCTGTGTGTCTTAAGTTCTCCTTTATTCTAAATAAAACCTATTCAAGTTCATCCCACCTTCCCTGTGTGTGCTTCCATTACAGTTATACTAATTAAAAACTAACTAACATTTTAAATAGGTTCATTTGTAATCTGTTTATATAATTAATCTGTATTTATATTGATATATATATATCTATATATATATCTATTTATATATATATATATATATATATATATAGTATATATATATATATATATATATATATATATATATAGCCACCATAGATATATATATATATATATATATATATATAGATATATATCTAGATAGTATATACACTAGATATCTCTATATACCCTATTCCATTATTTATATCTATAATTATTTTTAAAAGCTGGACAGTCGTCAAAAAAACATTTCACTGCATGTTGTACTGTGTATGTATATGTATGTATGTGTGTGTGTATATATATATATATATATATATATGACAAATAGAATCTGAATATATAGATAGATGTGCCCCCTGAAGCACAGAGGGTTGAAGGGCCTTGCTCAAGGACCCAATAGTGGCAGCTTGGTAATACTGGGGTTCGAACCCCTGACCCTCTGATCAGTAGCCCAGCACGTTAAATCACTGAGATACACCCTTCCCCTAAGTTGGAGTTTTAACGTAAAGCACCAGGAATTCTCTTTCCGGTATGAGGATTTCAGAAGCTCATGAAAGCTCGCTGGCTTCTGGAACAGCAGTACAGGTGGATCTCCTCAACAGCCTCCTCACCCAGTGACGTGAGAGATTTACGGATATTAAATACGGTTAAGTGACGCACCTTTTCAAAGCACGCCTGATGAGAAATCGCGCCAGAAGTTGACATTTTTATGCATATCGATTGAATGAGAACCGGGGGAACATTGTGACCAGGGTCAGACGACGCCACGGCAGAGACTGTTCTAGCGCACGGGAATAAAAACAGGTAGAAAGCGTCCTGTTCCTGCGAAAAGAACGCGATTTATCGAAATTAACAGAATGTCCCTGCGACAGGATTAAACATAAAAGCACATAAAAGCAAAAAAAAAAAAAAAAAAAAAAAACGTTGGCCAGAAGAAACTTTCTACAGATGATGTGTTTTTGAGCTCGCTGTAAAGCCAAAAACACATCTTCATCACAAATAAATAGTTAATCCGTTTAACTGATATGACATTAACAACAAACACTGTCACAGAAATGCAAAAATATGTTTTACACTCGTCTCGATAAAGTTACGAGTGACTTAATTATCACGGTAATCACGGTAAGTAGACACAATTTTTCCGACAAGTTTTTTCAAACTTCGTTATTTTAGTTTGAATTTTTTAATTGTTTTCCGCCCATTCTATTTCCTGTTATTGTGTGGCTTTTTCAATCTACCTCTGGTGCATCATTTCCTGGTTATCACACACCACGGACACTAAAACAGGTCTATAAATGGCTACGTCTTCATTCCCTACTGTTTTTTCCCTACAGGAATTGATAAAGATGAAGTAAAGAGCGCAGTCAGCATTCCCATTCATCCCTAATAGGGTTTTGGATCTAAGCTGTATGGCAGCAGATCTTCCACAACCCATGAAGCTGGCTTTGTGCACAGAGGGAGCACGAGGGAGATGAAAGATAAGCTCCATGTGGCCACTGGAAAACAACAGGGTGGGAAACTTCGAAGAAATGGATCACCTTATGCACCACCTTATATGGAAAGCAACCAAAACCGGAACATAATTGTTAAAAGAGCCGCATATCACATTTAACAGTTAAAACAACCACTAACAAATTGAACATAGAAATGAATAAGAAATTAGTTAATATAAATTAGTTAAAAAACATGTATAAATCCTCTCCAGTATGGGAAAAATACACATATGGACATGAAAAATAAAACAGAAAATAGTCAAAATAACCAATCAATCAATTGATTGATTGAGTGATTGGTTGGTTGATTAATTAATTAGATGTTGTAACAAGTAAAATAATTGATACAATAAATAAAGTTAAATAAACCTAACATTTTAATATTGTAATTATTTAAGTTTTATAAAAAAATTATATGAGTTTTTTTTTTGTCTGTCATGTAGAATAGAATAGAAGAATAAGTTCAATGTGGCTACTTTAGAAGATTCATTCATTTTCTACCGCTTTATCCGATCTTCCCTCGGGTCACGGGGAGCCTGTGCCTATCTCAGGCGTCTATGGGCATTAAGGCAGGATACACCCTGGATGGAATGCCAACCCATCGCAGGGCACACTCACACAATCACACACACACATTCATACACTAGAAACAATTTTCCAAGGTGCCAATCAACCTACCGTGCATGTTTTTTGGACCGGGGGGAAACCGGAGAACCCGGAGAAAAAACCCCCTGAGGCACGGGGAGAACATGCAAACTCCACACACACACATGGCCGAGACGGGAATCGAACCCCGGATCCTGGCGGTGTGAGGCGAACGTGCTAACCACTACGCCACCCGTGCCCCTACATATATATATATATGAATAAAATAATAAATATTAATGTATATGTGACAAATAAAGGCTTATATATATATATATATATATATATATATATATATATATATATATATATATATATATAAAATATTTGCAATTTATGCACTGACACACACATACACACACACACATACACCATTTTTGGAGCCGATTTCTGGTTCTGAAAGCATTCTGAACATGTGTATGATTCATAGACGCTTTTATACGACCCCTATGCGACAGGTGAGATACGGATCGTTCCTGATGGTGACATCACACACACACACACACACACACACACACACACACACACACAAACACACACACACACACACACACACACTCAGAGGCAGTGTAGGGTGATGTGGAGCGTCATTATTGTTAAAGCAGAACTTGTTGACTAAACCGCCGTCTATTCCTCGTAGCGGAAGGCCAGAGTTACTGTATGGACTCGATGAGCGACAGAGTGAAATGTACACAGGAGATGACAGGAACACGACAACATGACAAATGGTGGAGAAGAGAATGAAAAGTGTAGACAGAGGTGTTTATAAGTGTGTTGCCATGGTTACAGTGTGAAAGCAAGCCTTGATGTGGAGTCTGTCTCGGGTGTATTTTTTCTGCATTGTGTCTCTGAATCACACACACACACACACACACACACACACACACACACACACAGGATAGCCGAGTGTAGATCGGAGCCCCATGAAGGACCTGTTGATGAGTGGATGAGTGGGAGTGTTAGAGGAGGGTAAACACCGGGACTCCAAGGTGATGATTAGGAAACGAAGTGGTATTGTCTCAGTATGGGATCGTGTTTGTGTATATGTGAGGATCTGATAACATGCAGGTTGTGGAGTTCTACACCTCATCATGGCAATCCATCATGGAGATCCGTAAGGTCACATTTCAATCTACATCAATAGCCAGTCCTTCTTCCATCACAATCATGTGATTACGCGGACACACACCCGGAATTCTGGCCAATCACAATCCTCAAGTTTACTCTATCGATATGCATAACCCCTCAGGGGGTTTTTCTCCGGGTTCTCTGTTTCCCCCCCCCCCGGTCCAAAAACATGCACAGTAGGTTAATTTTCACCTCGGAAAATTGTCCCTAGTGTATGTGTGTGTGTGTGTGTGTGTGTGTGTATATGTGTCTGCCCTGCAATGGTTTTGCACCGCATACATGGTGTATCCTTGATGCCTCAAGATGCCTGAGAAAGGCACAGGATCCCCACAACCCGAGGGAAGATCGGATAAAGTGGTAGAAGATGAATGAATGAATATCACCTGGTGTTTTTCCTGCATTTATATCCATTTTTGTGGTTTTCCTTGGAATTTGAAATGAGGGCAGATTTTTCCATTTTAATAAATAGATCTTTAAAAATCGTAACCACCATTTTGAAACTTTGCAGCTGCCCTCAGAGGAAACTCTCATATATTTAATTTCACAATAAGCACATTACAGTTAA
>JACRUU010000019.1:20124345-20144345 GCA_030449085.1 Kryptopterus vitreolus
CTATCTATCTATCTATCTATCTATCTATCTATCTATCTATCTATCTATCTATCTATCTATCTATCTGTCTGTCTGTCTGTCTGTCTGTCTGTCTCTCTGGGGTTTGCGTTTGGGTCACTCTAGCTTTAGGTCAGTTGTGTTTTTGTACTGGTGCTGTTATTGTTGTTGTTGTTGTTGTTGTTGTTGTTGTTGTTGTTGATGTTGTGCCTGCATGTGAGGCATGTGAAGTATTCTGGGGATTGTAACCTGCTGGGTGATTTTGTGTCAGGCCATTAAAATTCCACCCCTCTCTCTCTCTCTCTCTCTCTCTCTCTCTCTCTCTCTCTCTCTCTCTCTCTCTCTCTGGGACATGTTGGTTCACGTTCATGCTCACTGCTTCGTGCTCGAGTGTGTTACAGTGTTTTCTTTGCCACTGTGTTTTCGCACAACATCACAGCGGGTTTCAGTACAGAGGTTCAGTGTGGACCCCCGCAGTGTTAGTGACGGGGAGGAGAGGAGAACGACACTGCATTTGTCTGTCTGTCTGTCTGTGTATGTCTGTTCGTCCATCCATCCATCCATCCATCCATCCATCCATCTATCCATCTATCTATCTATCTATATGTCTGTCTATATGTTTATTTATCTCTGTCTGTCTTTCTATCTGTCGGTCTGTAATTGATCATTTATTTTTATGACATTATTACAGTATATGTTATGAAATTAAATGTTTACTGTATTTACTTATAATATATAAAATACACTAGTATAAGTTACACTACCAATCGTGGTATTGTGGGTATTTAATATTTTACACTGCGAGTTTAAAAGACGCAGCGGTACACTACTGTACACTATACACCTTTATATACTGGTTTATTTAGGTCAATGTATTGCACTGAATTTGTAAAGAAATTTAAAATGGACATTTACATTTAATGTACTTAAAATATTTTGTAATATTTTGCTTTTTATTTTCTGTGTTACAGATAAGTTTCGTTTTCCGTCTCCATTTGTCTCAGTTTGTGATCACGAGCTTCCTGATTGGTCGAGAGGACGGGCGTAGGTTTTGATTCTTGTTGCACTGTTTAGGTTTTGATTTGACACTTCCTGTCAGTAATGTGAGCTCAGATTTCTTTCCACGATGAATCAACAATGTATTTAAAAAATGATGTATAGATGTAGGATCACGTTAAACGTGTGGAAAACACCTGATGGTTTCGGAGATGTGTTCCTTTTGTTTCTATGCAGCAACTTGGGGGAAAAGCACAAACAAACAGCAGGAATATGAGAATGAACGAGTGAGGAAAATTCCCAATGTAATGTTTTGGTCAGGAGATGTGATCAGATCATCGTCACCGCCACACACACACACACACACACACACACACACACACACACACACACACACACACACACACACACACACACACACACACACACACACACACACACACACAGGAGGAGGAGGAGGAATTCATGATCCAGTTTATTAGAATGATCATAAAATTCATGATACGGAGCAGAAAATGTGTACATTTCTATTAGCTATTCAATTCTATTATAACATTATAAAATACTGATTTACTGTGCAAAGTAACAGCTAAAATCTTTTATTCTTCTAATTTTCTGATTTATTATAACAATTTGTCGCAAAAGATGATTTCCATATATAGAAGAAATTAGATTTATGTATTATTATGTAAATATAATAATAAAATTTCAAATGATTCAAATATTTAATCATGGCTTGATTGTCATGAATTAAGTGAAACTGCGACAACAATTTGTATCTGTTCTTATATTATTTCTTATTTTGTGTTTGTTTGTTAATTATTAGTGAAACCGAACTCGTCCAAATATTCTCATAAATGTTTGGTGTCTTTAAATGACATAAAGAATCAATGTTTCCGCACGGACGCTTTTAATTGCCGGATGCTGCAAAACAAATGTTTAGTGATGATTTTTTGGATGGAGTTTATTATTATTATTATTATTATTATTATTATTAATAATAATAATAATAATAATAATAATAATAATAAATAAAATAAATGTATAATAATAAAATTATATTATATTAAAGTATGGGGCACGGTGGCTTAGTGGTTAGCATGTTCGCCTCACACCTCCAGGGTCCGGGTTCGATTCCCATCTCTGCCATGTGTGTGGAGTTTGCATGTTCTCTCCGTGTCTCAGGGGGTTTTCCTCCGGGTTCTCCGGTTTCCCTCCGGTCCAAAAACATGCATGGTAGGTTGATTGGCACCTTGGAAAATTGTGTGTGTGTGTGTGTGTGTGTGTGTGTGTGTGCCCTGCGATGAGTTGTCATTCCATCCAGGGTGTGTCCTGCCTTAATGCCCATAGACGCCTGAGAAAGGCACAGACTCCCCGTGACCCGAGGGAAGATATGTTATAAATATGTTATTCTTTTTATTTACCCCTAGTAAAGAAAGGACGTCCCAAATACAAGTGTGTTTTAATTCGGCCTCGTTTAGATTTATTTATCTATTTATTTCTTTATTTTTTTTATTTGTAATAAAAAAATGTCAGAACAGAACTGTGTGGCACATTAATCCGGCGTTTATAAAATTACTGCCTTTGACATATATTTTCATTAAAGGGTTAATGACACATTTTAATTAATTAATTAATTTTTTTTTTTATTTTACAATGATGTCAATTTGATATTACGATACACTCATTTTATTTGTTTGGCAACAACCAAAAATGTCTTTTTATTACAACTGAGTGATTAAATGTACGCAAATGATGCACACTTTTAGAAAAAAAAAGGAAAAACTGCATTTAAAGGGTAAAAATTACGTTTAAATAATCGGATGGTGGTCCATGTTTTTTTTCCCCTCATGCTGTCTCTGGGAAATTTCTTTTTTACGTCTTTTACCATTAATTAGGGACAAACCTACAGGGAGTGATTTATGACACAACAAATTAAACCGATTAGCAGTAAATGGAGTTTATAGGGAATTTTCTTTGTGCCTAAAGAAGCCATTTGTAGTAATGTGATGGGAATTTAAAAACACCTATAAATGGATAGAAAAAAAAATCCTAATTGCTAAAATAAATAAATAAGGTCTAGGAAACAAATCCACCCCAGGGTGCTGATTATTGATTCTTTTCCTACAACATCACACCACATACAGAGTGTATAATCCCCTGCACTGTGTAGAGTTGAAGTAAAAGGGTTGGGCTTTAAGCCCGCTATCATTTCGCCTTTTGTTTTGGCAGTGACGAGGCCGAGGACAGGGATGAGTCATGCTGTTACGTAAATGAGCCGAAGATCCTGAAGATCTGAAACCTCTCCCGAGCGGAGTCCTGTGGTCGCAGATGACTTTGGCTTTTCCAAATGTTTTGCCTGACCTTTGACCCCCCCCCACCCCACACACACACACACACACACACACACACCATGGGCATCTTTGGTGGCCCTGAGAAAAACAATCGGCTTTGATCCGGGCTTGATCCCCCAACCTCACCCCCGATGTGTCGAGGGGGTTAACGGGGGAGCAGCAGGGTATTGTTTCCGTCTTCCTGTCTTCTTTAACCCAATGGCTCAATAGTTTTGAGGATCTTTGTTCGGAGCGACCTCTCTCATTCCGACCCCAAATACGACTCTTTGCCCTCCCTCCCTCCCCTTTCTATTCTTTAGTGCAATCCCAGAAAACCCTGGGGGCATCAAAAGCTTTCTCGAGCCAGAACTCGGAGTGTCTAGTTATAAGCCTTCTCTGGTATATGGCAGGTCAGGGGGTCAAATCCCCCCCCCTTCCCCCAGATGTTCTCTATATACGCAGACAGAAATGCTCAGCTCAACAAAAGATGACGATTCATGTCGGATTCGTTAATTATGTAATTATAGTTATAATATAAAAACATAGATTTTCAATTTTCTGCTTCAAGACGTCTTTGAAAGTTTATGCAAGACACACAAACAGAAATATCTGCAGGACAGGATCCATAAGTTATGCAGTTTATACAAGCCTAACGTTTTGAATTGGTATTACGGCCTTGGAGGATGTTTGTAGCCCGTTGTGATCGATTCCCACAGTACGCCCCGGGCATAGATCTGAGAAAAATGGGCGTGGCTTTTTCTCAGATTCCTCACATACTACACACGCCTCTGTTTTTTTTGTTTTTTTTTTGGTACACTGTAATCTTCCTGACCTTTTCTAGTCATTGTTTGTCGTGAAGGTAAACATTTGCTCCTGTGCAAATTTCTGCACTCGCTCGTGTGTTAGATCACGTGACCCGAGACGTTTTTCTTTCTGTCTGAGCGATTCAAAAGCTATAGAGCATTATAATGTTTGCATGAGAAAAAAAGTTACAAAATACGCAAATCAAGTGTATTAAAAACTTTTAAGTAAAAGCTGATTGTGATAAAGACGGTAAACAACCCACAAACAAGATGCGTTCCAAGAGTTCGCTCGTGGTATGAATTTGTTTGTTAGATATAAGCTATAAAAACGTTAGTTTACTGCATTCCTGAATGTTGCACATAAAAAGTTATAAGAACAGTAATACATTTAAAATGAATAAACAGTATAAAATAATACAGTAATGTATACAGTAAGTATGGAATGTGGTGATTAATACATGTGTGGATGGAGTGAGCACGTGGAGGAGGAGGAGGAGGAGGAGACATGATTATTACACTTGTTCGCTGCGCTAACGGTGCGCTTTTCGAATCAGAACAAATTTTACTTTGCAAACAGGTTTGTTCGTATCCGTGAAAGTTGGCAAAGTGTGTATTCGTGAGAGGTGAAGAAAGGGAGGACGGCAGACAAAGAGATGGACGGAGCAAGGGAGAGATGATAGAAAGATAGACAGAGAGGGGGGGAGCGAGAACAAGAATGATAGAGAGATAGATGGAGAAAGGGAGAGAATGAGAGAGATAGAGGCAGAGAGAAAGAGAGAGAGAGAAAGAGAGATTAGACAGAGGGAGAAAATCGAAAAGACTGAGGGTAGAGAGATAGACAGAGGAGAGAGAATGATAAGAGAGAGAGAGAGAGAGAACGAGGATGATAGAGAGGTAGATGGAGTGAGGGAGAGAGAACGAGAATTGATAGAGATAGACAGAGAGAGAGAATGATAGAGAGATAGAGAGAGAGAATGATAGAGAGATAGACAGAGAGAGAGAATGATAGAGAGATAGACGGAGAAAGAGAGAGAATGAGAGAGATAGAGGCAGAGAGAAAGAGAGAGGACGAAAATGGTAGAGAGATAGACAGAGGGAGAGAATGATAAAGAGAGAGAGAGAGAGAGAACGAGGATGATAGAGAGGTAGATGGAGTGAGGGAGAAAGAGGATGATAGAGAGGTAGATGGAGTGAGGGAGAAAGAACAAGAATTGATAGAGAGATAAAGAGAGAGAGAGACAGAGAGAGATGATAGAGAGGATAGATGAGAGTGAGGGAGAGAGAGAGAGAATGATAGAGAGAGAGATAGAGGCAGAGAGAAAGAGAGAGACAGAGAGAGAGAGAGAGATGATAGAGAGAGAATGATAGAGAGAGAGAGATAGAGAGATAGACGGAGCAAGACAGAGAATGAGAGAGATAGAGGCAGAGAGAAAGAGAGAGGACGAAAATGGTAGAGAGATAGACAGAGGGAGAGAATGATAGAGAGAGAGACGGAGCAAGGGAGAATGAGGCATTACATGGATATTACACTCGTTCGCTAACCTCCGTCACTGAAGAGAAATCGTAAATGAAGAGAAATCCCAATCAATAAAGCGCACCAAAAGTTTCTGACCGTAAAAATCTTGCTTTCTTTTCGGACATCCTGTTCCGACACTGTGTGGAGAAAACCTTCCACTAAACTGTGTGGAAATTTCATTCCAATCCCTCATTTTCATTAGTTTAAGTGAAGGGAAAAATACGGATAAAAATCCGATATTATCAAGTGTCTCTAAGGCAGGTGTACGAATACTTTTGGCCAACATGGTTCTCTCTCCCACTCTCTCTGTCTATCTTTCTGGCATTCTCATTGTGGATATTAACCGTGTGATTCACTTTTAAACCTGTGTGTCGTGTGTTGTGTATTGTGTGTGTGTGTGTGTGTGTGTGTGTGTGTGTGTGTGTGTGTGTCCTCTTGGTTAAAGTTTTATTGGCATCTTCAGTTTAGTTTCTTCAGTTTCTGTTTCTCTGAGTCGGGTCGGCTTTGTGTTCAGGGATCACTGTGCGCTCATGGGAATGTACACACGTCATTCCGGGTTTTGGCTTTGATGGAAGAGGACACGCGCAGACACGTTCGTCCATGCACGAGCGATTTCCCTTTGGCCTTGTGATCGAGGAAAGGGGGAAAAAAGCTCATTCGATGCACTTGGAAATCACTGAACGGATAAAAATCGGAAGGGAATTTGAGGGACTCAAGAAGGCATTTGCAAAACTATTGGTACCCTGAGGAATATTTGTCCAAGTTGGAATACCTGGGGAATTTCATAGCCTTAGGAAATCACTGTTTATATATATATATATATATATATATATATATATATTATATATATATATATATATATATATATATAGATATATATATATATATATAGTATATATATATATCTATATATAGGTAGTATAACGCATATGTATATGCTTAATACAAGTGTGTTCTTCTTAATATGTTGTTTATAACACAAAAATGCACTTCTCATGACATTGTTTATAACATACTTGTGTCCTTCTAATAACATTGTTTATAACACAAGCATGTCCTTCTTATGACATTGTTTATGCCACAAGTGTGTCCTTCTTACGACATTGTTTATAATACAAAAGTGCCATTCTTATGACATTGTTTATAACACAAGCGTGTCCGTCTTTTGGCATTGTTTATAACACAAGTGTGTCTTTCTTATGATGTTGTTTATAACACAAGCATGCGCGCTACTTATGACATTGTTTATAATACAAGTTTTTACAATACTATAATACAATACAATAATAAAAACTATATAGGACGTATAAATCATACTCAGAATTCAAAAGAATTTTTTATAATATACGTGTTTCCTTCTAATAACATTGTTTATAACATCAGTGTGTCCTTCTTGTGACATTGTTTATAACATAAGTGTGTCTTTCTTATGACATTGTTTATAACACAAGAGGGTCCTTCTTATACTATTGTTTATAACATACGTGTGTCCTTCTAATAACATTGTTTATAACACAAGCATGTCCTTCTTATGACATTGTTTATGCCACAAATGTATCCTTCTTACGACATTGTTTATAATACAAAAGTGCCATTCTTATGACATTGTTTATAACACAAGCGTGTCCGTCTTTTGGCATTGTTTATAACACAAGTGTGTCTTTCTTATGATGTTGTTTATAACACAAGCATGCGCTACTTATGACATTGTTTATAATACAAGTTTTTACAATACTATAATACAATACAATAATAAAAACTATATAGGACGTATAAATCATACTCAGAATTCAAAAGAATTTTTAAATTCAAAAGAAAATCAGGCAAATTGTTATTTATATAAATGACATGGGGTAGGTGCCAATAATTTTGAGCCCAGTATCCTTCAAATGTCATGGAGATTTTTCATCACAAAAATATGTGTTTTTGCAGATATATCGACTTAGAGATCATATTCCTTTGGCGCTTGTTTTTAGAAAGGGGTGCCAATAATTTTGGATTTGACAGTAATTCTGTTTGACAACGTACCTGAAAGCTTTGACTTCATTTTGGTAATTAGAAACAAGCTAAAAGTCATGTGATTATGTGATTTCAGGGCTTAATAGTACTGGCTGAACATCAAGTACAAAAGAAACTCAACCCATGCAGAGATACGACATTTCCTCCAAAACACGAGTCGAGTTTACAGTTACACCCGCTGACTCCATACGGATCCCAACGCCAGGTTATAACGTGGAATCTATCACACTGGCATTGTTTATAACACTTGTCCTTCTTATGATGTTTATAACACAAGTGCGTCCTTCTTATGACATTGTTTATAACAGAAAATGTCTTTCTTATGACATTGTTTATAACGCAAGTGTGTACTTCTTATGAAATTGTTTATAACACAAGTGTGTACTTCTTATGACATTGTTTATAACACAAGTGTGTCCTTCTTATGACATTGTTTATAACACAAAATTGGCTTTCTTATGACATTGTTTATAAAACAATTGTATCCTTCTTATGGCATTGTTTATAACACAAGTGTGTCCTTCTTATGACATTGTTTATAACACAAGTGTGTCCTTCTTATGACATTGTTTATAACGCAAGTGTGTCCTTCTTATGACATTGTTTATAACACAAGTGTGTCCTTCTTATAACATCATTTATAACATAAGTGTGTCCTTCTTATGACATCGTTTATAACAAATGCCCTTCTTATGACACGAGATATAACAAAAGTGTGTCCTTATGACATTGTTTATAATGCACGCAGAATAAAGATGAAATTGCTTATAACATAAGTGTGTCCTTCTTATGACATCAGATATAACAAGAGTGTGTCCTTTTTATGACACTGTTTATAACATGTTTGTCCTACTCATGACATTGTTTACAAATTAAATAAATTAGGTCATAACACACTTGTGTTCCTCTTATGACAAAGCCACAGTTGTGTCCTTCTTATATCGTTTATATCATGTGCGCCCTTATTTTCATTTATAATAGAACTGTCATAGACAGTTTATAACACAAATGCTTCACGCTTATGATATAACACGTGTCCTACTTTAGACGTCAGTAATCACAGTTTTCTCGTGACATCAGATATAATGCAAGTGTGTCCTTTTTATGAAATAATTTACAACAAAAATGCTCCTTTATAATAACAGTTAAGGACATTCATTCATTCATTCATCTTCTACCGCTTTATCCGATCTTCCCTCGGGTCACGGGGAGCCTGTGCCTATCTCAGGCGTCTATGGGTATTAAGGCAGGATACACCCTGGAATGCCAACCCATCGCAGGGCACACACTCTCACATTCACACACACATTCATACAGTAGGGACAATTTTCCAAGGTGCCAATCAATCTACCGTGCATGTTTTTGGACCGGGGAGGAAACCGGAGAACCCGGACCCGGACCCTGGCGGTGTGAGGCGAACGTGCTAACCACTAAGCTACGTGTCTCTTCAGTTAAGGACAAATTTAAATTAATATATAAGGCAACTGTGTCCTCCTTTTTATGACGTTAATTTGACATTTTTACTGCACAAATATATGACATCATTTATAATGCAAGTGTGTATTTCTTATGACCTACGAAATAAAAACGGCGTCCTTATTACGACGCTGTGTATAAATATACCGCTTTATGACAATAAAAAACGTCCTTTATGACGCCAAAGGTGTAGAATCGCGTCCTTCTTTAACATGACGTCATTCGTAAATGACGTCATAATTACCCCCCCCCCCCCCCCCTTCAGTACAATCGCAGACAATGTTTACAACACAAAGCGTGTCCCCCGCTTGTGTTTTGGATGCGTTAAAACGGAATAAAGTTTCCCCCGGGTCCGGTTTCTCTGCCAGTTCACCGGAAGGTGTCACACGCTACCTACACAACCGACACAGCGAGTCTGGTTCGAACAAAGCGCAAAGGGGACTCCATTCTTCCATCACACGCACGCACGTACACATACACGCACGCACGCGCGCGCGCGTATTACACCCCGGGGTCTCGCACTCTTCATCTGTTGACCCCAGCACCCACACACATACACGTGGGGGGATCCCACGCGTCATTCTTCGGCGTGCACGCTCCAATTAGTGATGCTATACTCGCAAGACAATAAATATAAATAATAAATAATTAAACCACTTCCGGATCTCTATCTCTCTGACGTGATCACACAAGCCCCGCCTATTGGACTCGAGCGTGCGAATGTGTGTGTGTGTGTGTGTGTGTGTGCGCGCGCGCGTACGCGTACTGTGTGTGTGTGTGTGTGTGTGTGTGTGGTGTGTGTGTGTGTGTGTGTGTGTGTGTGTGTGTGTGTGTGTGAAAGAGGAGAGAGAGGGAAAGGCTGTCTGTACAGAGCGGTCCGTGATAGATGCGCGTCTCGTTCCCGCGTACAGGACGCACCGCGACTCCGTGGGAGGGGAAGAACGTCCGGATCCTTTGCGTTGTTTGTTTGTTTTTTGCGTTCGCGCGCTGTCCCGTCCCGCGTGTCCCGTCCTGTCCCCGTCCCCCCACACCCCGGTCTCGTTCCATGTCGCGCGGTGAATTTGCCGACGTGCCGTGGACACGCTCATGAGCGCCCGGGAGAGCGGCTTGAGAGCGCAGCACCGCGCCGTAGGAGCAGCCGGAGGACCGCAGGCTGTTCGCAGGTACGCGGTGTGTGTGTGTGTCGGACAGGACGAAACACCGAGGACAACGCTACATTGTTTATTTTTTTGCTCTTCTTCTTTTTAATACATTATAACCCCCCCTTTTTTAAATGTTTTTTTTTTGTTGTTGTTGTTGCCCTACTCTCGGTGGTTCGGTGGCTTGGTGTGTGTGTGTGTGTGTGTGGTGTGTATGGGGGGGGGGGGTGTTGAACGGAAGCTGTGTTGTGCATACGTGCGGAGTCGCTCGAGCAGCCTTTTACCCCAGCGGCACGTAGGCAGAGCGCGCTCCGGAGCCAAGAGATTTCAATCAGACCCACACCATACGATACGACACGGCCTGCTCCTTCCCTTCCACGCTTACCCCCTAAATCATTATTGTTGTTATTATTATGACCACTATTATATATGCGGCACGTATATATGGCGCATGCTAAAGACAAATAATACTAACAAGGTGTGAAACCCGACTTCATAACTAGGTGCAGTCGCGCACTGTGTGTGTGTGTGTGTGTGTGTGTCCTAACTGTCCAAGCACAAACTGCTCAGGATACGGACTCCGGGTTTGGAGACGCAGTCGGTGCGTTTTACGACCCCGACACGACTCGATGATTTGCTCCACCGTGTATGTTGTTGCTTTGTTTGTTTGCTTTGTTTTGTTTTTTCTCGAGGAAATAAACAAAACAAATCGTTATATAAATCACTCCGGACTGGAAACAAAAATACTGCAAATGCATCGTGGGACTAATATGTGTCGGTTCTTGTGCTTTGAGTTGAGGGTATATAATGTGTGTGTGTGTGTGTGTGTGTTTAGAACCCATGGAGAAAAGTGGAGAGCGGACGACAGTGGAGGAAAAGTGGAGAGCGGACGACAGTGGAGATAAGGTGTTGGGAAGCCTGGCCATGGCCGACGGGGAGTTCGCGGAGCGACGGCTCGGGCACGTGGACAAGATCCCGCTGGTGAAACCGTACTTTAAGAAGAAGCACGCGCCGAGGAAGCTGGACCCCAAGTGCCTGCGCGCGCTCGAGGGCCCGATCCTGAGCACGATCCTGGGCGCGGACGAGCTGGCGGCGGGCGACGGGGTGTTCGTGCCCCCGGCGTTGGCGCGGCCGGCCCTGATGTGCGCGGCGGCCGTGGCGGAGGAGGCGCGACGAGCGCGCGCAAGGCATCGGGCGCCTCGCGGGAGGGCGGCGGCGAGGACGAGGCGCCGCTGGCGGCGCCACTGCTGCTTCCGCCGCCGCCACCGGCCCACGGCGCGCCCGGCCGGCCGCCGTCGCCGCGCTCGAGGACGCGGACAAGGCGCCGTGCGGCCCCGCGGCGGCCGTCGCGCTCGGTGGTGGGCACGCGGAGCTTTTTCGCGACAAGAGCGACGAGGCCTCCTTGGATCTAGTGTTCGAGCTGCTCATGCAGTTGCAGTACCACACGCGCCAGGACGACGCGGTGCCCGTCTGCGTTGACTTTTTGCGCGGCGCGTGCCTGAGCGGCAGCGAGTGCGCGCGGCACCACACCGCGCTGCCGTACCACTGGCAGATCCGGCGCGCGGACACGCGCGTGTGGCAGAGTGTCGCCGAGGACGCGCAGGAGCAGCTGGAGAGGCTCTACTGCAACCCGGACAACGAACAAGTCCGTCTCAAGTTCCTGTAAGTTCTCCGTTTCTTCACCGAGCTTTCTTCCTGTGTTACAAAAGCACTAACACAAAAAGTGCATCAAACAGTGCGTGCAGACTTATTTATTTCACATATTTATACACCTTAACTAAAAGGGTACCTGGATATATATTTATTGTGCATTCCCCTAAGACAGATCCCTCATGTCCTCCTAAAACATTTTTGTGTCCAACCCCCCAATACAAACAAATTAGATTTTTACTTCATTGTCACTTATCACCCTGAATAACTACGACACAGTGTTGTCTTCCTATACCCTCACTTTGAACTTGTTTCGTTGTACGATCCAATTGTACAGAGACCTAATTTCCATAATTAGCTACACAGTATGCAGCAGCTACCTTCGATCGCAGATGCATGGTTAAAAAAACTATACACGGATAAAGGCGCAAGTGGAATAAAGCACCTATAACCTCTTTACCAATAAAGTATTGTATCATCAAACACAAATTTTATTTTTTCTCCTCCGGCTTTTTATTATTAAAAGCGGGACTTCCTGTCCATCACAGTGGGCAAAAATGTAGTACACTGTTACTCGTTATTTGAGCCTATTATATATTATTATATTTTTCTTTTTGTGTGTGTTATATGAACAGAGTGATAGTATCAGGCAGGTGTCACACTGCTGTTATTTACTGTAATGAGGAACTGAGTAAAAAAATAATAATTGTATCACTTTCAGTTACTTTTACTTACTTTGTAAAAGTCTATATTATTGTGTGTATGTTATGTATATATATATATATATATATATATATATATATATATATATATATATATACACACACACACAGCAATAGCTCAGTGCAAATGACATGGTGAGTGTGCAAATGCAGTGCAGAGAAATGTGGTAAAAAAATATCCATATTTTTGCACTCTAGTGCAAAATTGGCAAAGAAGGCAGTCGAGAATGGGGTATGAGGCAAACAGTGTGGAAAACAGAAGAGCAAATAGCTTTATAATATAGAGTTTATGGGTTTTTTAAATGTAGGTCATAGAGGAAATGTAAAGTTCAGGGTCTGTGATGAGTATATGCCGTCATATGCTGTTAGATATATATGTGTGTGTGTGTGTACATGCATATGTGTACAATTACACATGCCATCACGCACTTCTTGACTCCACCCTAGTTTATACACCATCCTACTATATTTAGTAGACCTCCCCAGGTGTGCCGTTCCTCATTCGATTCTCAGGTGAGCTCGAGCAGCAGGTGTATCGAGAGTCAGGTTGAATGTCCGCATGACTTTAACCACATGACTCTTCTAAACAGACGCAATGAGCCGGATTATAGAGCGTTATAGTTTATGTGTGTGTGTGTTGGGCGTGAGTGTGTTGGGAGTTGTTGCCACACATATACACACACGCACACAAGGTTCCAGAGGAAAATGTGTGTGTTTGAGTGACGGGAAGTTTAGACTGGATTTTGTTTTGTGTGCGAGGTGTGTGTGCGTTGTCTGTTGTTTTCATGACGCTCTCTGCCCTGACATCGGGAAGTGAAGTAGTGGAATGACCTGTTTTTCTCTCGCTCTGTCACACACACACACACACACACACACACACACACACACACACACACACAAAACAGTGTCACTGTGGCGATGCTCACACAGAGAGTCTCAAATGGACAGTATGTCACTGACACAGCTGTACTCGTGTGTGTGTGTGTTAGGGTCAGTGGTATGCAGATAAATGAGGCCCCCACACGCACATGTGCCCAGACGTGCTCATGCACACGCACACATACACACACACAAAACCACTCAACGAGTTCATGCAAATCCTCTCAGAGTGTAGGAAGGCACACACATGCCTCTCTCAATCACACACACACACACACACACACACACACGCACACACACACTTACTTATGTATTAGCTAGCTCACCACACAGTGTAAAAAACTTTCCCTAACCAACAGAGCCTTATTGTTTATCCCTCGTTGAGCCCGGGACATGCGATTATGGCAAAATATATCGCATCGTGATACTTTTCCTACATACCTGATACGTCAGGGTGAAGTTGATTATTTTTTCACATAAAACCAGGTTTTGTACCTCTTACACCTCAGCAAAGTCCAACCTTATTACTTAATTTATTTATAAGTTTATGAATTAATTTATACCAATGAACAGGTTGTTATATTTTCTGTATAACGATGTGGAATGATTATGAAACGCTTTAGTACCCGTTCTGTTGGTGACACGACCTTTCACCGGTTTTATTTTGTTGTACACTAATAAGTTTAGGTTGTTGCAAAAAATTAAAAATACAGCGAGGAAATCTGATGATGTCGAATAAACAGAAGACTAAATATAAAACTGCCGATTTTTTTCGTGAAAAATGAACCATCGCTATAAAGATAATACGGTCTTTATAATTTTTTGTGCGCTATACATTGATTTGTAGCCAATCAGAATGTGGAACTTGTGGTGACGCGATGTTAAATAATTTGCGGATATAAATAATGAAACAACACTGTTTTGATAATTACTTGGTTGTTACCGTGGAAACTAGATAGAAAGGAATATAGATTATATCAGAAGGGAATATATATATATATATATATATATATATATATATATATATTATCTATATTCAATTTGATAAATTTTAGTCTACTTAATACTACTAAATAATACAGTGAATTAGCATAGGCAGAAAACGGCTGTATTTTTGTTCACTTATGCTTTTGGAGTACATGAGTGTGAAAATACACAACGCTGAGCTGTTTCCTGAGCCCAGCACACACCTCAGCTTTATCCCGAAACATTCCGACCATATTGTCATGGAAATCCTTCTGTCCATTTGCAAACCTTCAGCTTTCATAGGAATTGCATTCCACCCTGTGCTAATTAGCTACGCCTCGTCGACACCTCCGAAGGACCTGTGAAGTGTTTAGAGCAAGTGGAGCCCTCCCCCCTCCCTTACTATGTGTGTGTGTGTGTGTGTGTGTGTGTGTGTGTGTGTGTGTGTGTGTGTTTGTTTGGAACCCCCAGAGGGCGGTTATAAGCAGGAGATAAGCACTGCATTGTTTTGTGGTTGTTTGCAGTTGCGAGCTGTTTGTTTGCTGCCCGGTCGATATTGCATTTCCCCGCCGCTAATTCCACGAAGTGTTTTAAATAACAGTCAGTATATTAGCATGTGTTGTGTGTGTGTGTGTGTGTGTGTGTGGTGGTGTGTGGGGTGGGGGGGGGGGGTTTGAATATAAGGTCAGGAAAAGGCCTCGCGACATGGTTTTTTAACTCCAATACTGTTGAAAGCAGAAGTGAAACAAAATATAGCAGATTAGCCAATTTCTGCAACCCGCTAATACACAAAAGTGTGTATTTTGCGCTCGCTAGGCACTGCCCGTCACGTTAGGGCGAGGAGGAAAAACGCCACATTTGCTCCCACACCTTTCTTCACAAGCTAGCAAACATTGAACAGCTAGCAAACTAGCCAAAATTCATTAGCTGCCTCAGAAAAATTACCCCAGTCATTACCTCAGAAAAAACGAAAAGACCGGTTGTGCTCAAATATACGTTTGTTACATATACGCTACAAAAGCCATTTATATATTTATTTAGAACAAGTGTCGTGTTGTAAACATGTGAGACAAATATGGTTTGCTAGTGTCGGTTCTTGCTAGCAGAAGACGACCTCAGAAACGCCAGTCTGATGGCGGACGTGTGCTTATGAGTTGACCGCTTTACAATTCAGGGTCACATAAGTATGTGTGTGTGTGTTTTAGCCCGAGGACATTGACCCTAGACTCATACGATTTGGTTTCCGTGAGAGCGGTAGCCATGGAGAGGACTGCGTGACTCTCACTGCGTGACTCTAACCCAAGCGTCAAGGTCACGGTGACCTGAAACCCGGGCGTTTGCTTGTGATAGCGTGTGTGTGTGTGTGTGTGTGTGTGTGTGTGTGTGAGGGAGGATGAGATAGCATATGAGATGTGGAATTGCTCACTGAGACAAGGTCTCTCTGGCTTTTCATTAAACATAGTGTCACACAAACACACACACACACAGTTTGTGCTTATGTGTCATGACTATGTGACCGTCCTGAAGAACACACAATTGAAACACACCAATTTGTGTGTATTGTTGTGAAACCAGGAAGTTCACGAAGCCATTACTCTCGGTGTGGGGAAGCGAGAAAATTCTCTAGGATGGATACCAAAAAAAAGGGAAGCCGGGAACGCCGGCATTCGGCTCCTTCACCGCCTCTGATCTCGTCAGGAGGAAGAAAGGAAAAGCCCTGAACACTTCCCCCGAGCGGCTTTCATTCACACGATTTCATTCCTCGTGTCGCCTCCCGCGGCGCACCGGGCATGTGATCAATCACATGATCTTCCTGATGGACGATAAAATATATATTTACACTCTCGCACATTGTCTACAGAACAGGGAAGGAAAATAATGTACACCGGAATTTTCAATTATTTATAATAGTTCTGAATGATGCTTTTTGATACGGACAAAAAATAAGTGTGTGTGTGTGTGTCTGTGTGTGAAATCCAGGTAGAGGTTGAGTGGTGAGGTGTGAAAGAGAGAAACAGAATAAGAGAGCTGGCGAAATGGATAGACGGAGAGAGGACGATAATGATAGAGAGATAGACAGAGAGAGAGAGAGAGAGAGGGTGAGAATGATAGAGAGATAGCCAGAGAGGGAGAAAGGATGAGAATGATGGAGAGAGGAAAAGCGTGTATATAAGAATGATAGAGAGATAGACAGAGACAGAGAGGGCAAGAATGATAGAGAGATAAATGGAGAGAGGACGAGAATAATAAAGAGATAGATGGAGAGGAAGAGAGAGTATGAGAATGATGGAGAGATAGACATAGAGAGGTTGAGAGTGATGGAGAGATAGATGGAGAGAGAATGAGAATCATAGAGAAGATAGGGAGATGTAGAAGGACAGAGAGAGAGAGATACAGAGAGATGAAGAAAGGGAGGACGGCAATAGAATGAGAGGAACGGAGGGGTGGAGAAGGTGAAATTGAAAGTGAATGAGAGGTAAAGAAGGCTTGAGATTGACAGATAAATCAAAAGCGAAGTAGATGAAAAGAAATGGAGAACGCTAGAGGGGAAACAGAGAGAAATAGAGATGAGGAATGAGAGGGCTGGAGAAATAGAGATATGAAGGAGAGATATAAAAAATAGACAGCGAAAGAGCGAGAAGGATAGATGAAGAGAGAGAGAACTAGGGAAGGAGAGGTGTGCGTGTGTGTGTGAAATAAGGAAACGTGGGAATTAAAGCTGATACATTATTATACAGAGTGTGACAATAAAGCGAGTGTGTGTGTGTGTGTGTGTGTATTTTATATGAACCTCTTTCTGGACTGGAAACTTTATCTCCTGGGTTTCTGCGAGTGTTTCTGTAGTTGCTGTATTGTGTGTGTGTGTGTGTGTGTGTGTGTGTATGTGTGTGTGTCTAATTGGCCAGGTGTGGCTTTGCACGTCGCCAGTACGTAAGAAACGTAGTGTGTGAGTGTGTGAAAGGTTACAGGAAGTTGTTGTGTTTGTGAGAAAGACAGAAAGAGATCAGATTAAATAAAAAGGAAAAGAGACGAGTGTGTACGTCTGTAAATCTGTTCGTTTTTTTCTCTCTGTTCACTCATTCCATTTCACCGAGCCTGACTTCCACCACAAACCACAGTAGACCCGGAGGTGTACTTGTTATGTGTTTTGTGTGTGTGTGTGTGTGTGTGTGTGTGTGTGTGTGTGTGTGTGTGTGTGCGCGCGCGCATGGAGCCGGGAGCTCGTGCGGTCGAAGGCCAATTATCAAAGCGAATGAAGATGAGACGTGACCTCAGAACCATGTACGAAATTAGCTTTTTATTTTTAATATACCGTTTTATAATAATTGTAGATTGGTGTCGAAGATACCGATCTAATTTTATATAATCAGTTTTATCATAATCATTAAGCTTAAGAAGGGGAGCAATAAGTTAGTAATAGTAATAATAATAATAATAATAATAAGGAGAAGAAAAATAGTAATATTTGCAAATGATTACCATTTAATGTAAATAAAGAATAAAAATAACAAATACATAAGGAAAAATATATATTTATGTATATGTATGTATATATATATATATATATATATATATATATATATAGAGAGAGAGAGAGAGAGAGAGAAGAGAGAGAGAGATCGAGACAGATTCTCCCCACCCTACGAATGAGTTACCTTCCAAGATTTCGTTCATAGTATGAATTTGTTCGTAAGTTGTTTAATGTCGTTTGCTATTGACTACTATTTACATGGGTATTACACTCATTCATTAAGTTCTGAATTCGTTAAAACTCCATGACTAGCTAGCGAATCCGAAATTTTTTTGTTCTCTGTGGACATTTGTGTTCAATTCATCGAAAATTTGTAAAGTGTTTGTTAGTAGGGTGGGGAGCATCTGTGTCTGTGTGTGTATATGATATATATATATATATATATATATATATATATATATATATATCTATATATATATATATATATATATATATATATATATATATATAAAACATATAAACATATAACATTGGATAGCATATCACATACCACGGTGGATAACATATAAATGTAATATACTGTACAATATATAAATTTAACTATATAAATTTTCGCTCTGATTGTTCGGTTCGAGAGTTTGTTTGTGTGCCGGTGTTGGAATTTGTAATTTCCCAATTTTAGCTTGTAAAGTTTAAACATTACTGTAGTAAATTACTTACATTTGCCTAAATGTAAATTGTACTATTATTATCATTTATGAACATGTGATGTTACTACGCCATACTAATCTTTAAGCCTGTTGTGTTCGCTCGTTCATATCTCAACGTATACACCTCCATCATAAGAGAATACCTGTAGTTATTAATTACATTATAATATTATTGCTTATTTTCTGTATTATGTAAGGCTTCCGCACCCATCCCCAGCCCACTCGAGCGCTTTTTTTCCCGTGTCCAGGCGAAAATCTCGGATCTTCCCAGACACAAACACGATCGAGTTTCTGTTGGAGCAGAAAAATCGCAGAGTCAGAAAACGACAAAAGAGGAAAAGAGAAGTGCAGGAAGTTTGAGGAAGTGTTGAGGGAAACGCTGAGACAGCTGTTTGTGTGGTGAGAAGCCTTAGACAAGGAAAACACAGTCATCTTCCAAGATGTGTGTGTGCATCTGCGCGCGCACGCGTATGTGTGTGTGTGAGAGAGAGATAGAGAGAGAGAGAGAGAGAGAGAATACAGCGGTCCTGCCAGTAAAGCAACAATTGAATCTTGAGAGAGACAAACAGAGATAGAGACAGATAAAGAAAGACATACAAACAAATAAAAGCAGAGTAAGAGATAAAGACAGAAAGAAAGAAAGAAAGAAAGAGAAAAAGAAAGAAAGAAAGAAAGAAAGAAAGAAGAAAAGAAAGAAAGGAAAAAAAAAAAAAAAAAAAAAAAAAAAAAAAAAGAAAGAAAGAAAGAAAGAAAGAAAGAAAGAAAGAAAGAAAGAAAGAGACAGACAGGCATATAGACAGACAGAAAAAGGAGAGAGAGGGCAGTGGACATGGACAGTGCAAAGCAGATAGAGCCAAATAGACAGAGAGAGAGAGAAAGAAAGAGAGAGAGAGAGAGACAGTGCGAGGAAGAAAGAGACAAACAGACAGATAGAGAAAGATTGAGACAGACAGGCAAAGTGAGAGAGAGACAAAGACAGAAAGAGAGACAGACATACAGATAAGATTGAAAGACAGACAGACAAAGCTAGACAAAGAGATACAGAGAGATAGAGAGAGAAAGAAAGTGATAGAGACAGAGAAATAAAGGTGGAGAGACAGACAGAGAATGTGAGAGAGGAAGATTGAGAGAGACAGACATAGACAAAGACAAAAAGAAAGAGAGAGAGAGAATGAGAGACAGACAATGATGCAGAATGAGACAGACAGATAGACAAAAGACAGAGGCAGGCTGAGAATGAGAGACAGATTGAGAAAAACAAAGAAAGAGTCAGTCTTAAGATTGATAGAGAGAGAGAGAGAGACCAAGAAAGAAAGACTGGG
>JACRUU010000019.1:20149345-20196845 GCA_030449085.1 Kryptopterus vitreolus
ACGGGACGACGTGTAATCACGCGTTTTTAGGCGGTGTGTGTTCATAAAGATTTGTAGAGACCTGGCAAAAAAGAAAAGATAAAAAGAAGTGTGTGTGTGTGTGTGTGTGTGTGTGTTAAAAAGGTATTTAAGTAAATAGATAATAATATTTAAAAAAATCTATTTACTTTTATCTTTTCTTTTTTTTTTCTGTTGTGTCCTTTTGAGCCAAACTTTGAGTCACTACAGAAGAGAATGAAGAACAGACTGTGGTTTAATTGTGTGTGTGTGTGTGTGTGTGTGTGTGTGTGTGTGTGTGTGTGTGTGTGTTAAGGAGACAGAAAGAGAAAGAACAAGTTCCTGCTTGTTAATCGTTGCTTTGACCCTTGACCTACTTTACGAGTTTTGTTTGTTATTTATTTATCGACCATCATCAGTTCAGTACAGAACAGAGAGCTGTGTGTGTGTGTGTGTGTGTGTGTGTGTGTGTGTGTGTATGTCTGTTTATATACGGGCTAAAACGCATTAATTCCTTTGAATTGGTATTCCGGGTTTGTGATTTTCTTTTTGCTCTCCTCTCACACACACACACACCACACACACACACACACACACACACACACACACAAGATATATTTAAATAAATAAATAAAAGTGGAAGAACGATGTACTTAGCAATGTATCCATTAATACTCATATGTATGTAACATAAATTATGGATGTCCTTTCTATTAAGAGAAATGAATAGGTGTTTGTGTGTGTGTGCAACATTTTAACTTGTCCGCCTTCCCGTCTTCTCCACACCAGGGGCCGAGTGTTCATGTTGGACTTCAGTGCCATGAGGGTGTGCGACGTGGAGTTCGATCTGGTCAGACGCCTGTCCACGCCCTCCAACTTCGGAACCACACCCCCCATTGTCAGCCCTGCCTCTGGTGTAAACCCCGCCCCCAACTATCTCACGGTGTGGAAATATTACTGCAGAGACAACTTCGGTTGGAGGGAGTACTCTGAGGTGAGGCGGCAATTCAATTAATCAATCAATTAATGATGTATATTTGGGGGGGGGCCGTGGGTCTGCTGAACAAACGAATAAAGAAACTTCATAAATTTCCCCAAATTACGCCTACTAGCTGCACATTCACAGGTATGATCTCCTCACTATATTAGCGTATATTACCGTATGGAACCTTACGCATCGCATTCCCAAATCCGTATTATGCAATAAAGCGCATTTTTCTTTTGTGAATGCAATGCGCTTCCATATAACCTAAACGTATCACCAGTTTATATGGAAAAGCATTACCAAAACCGGAACACAATTCTTAAAGGAGCCACGTCCCATATTTTACAATTAAAACAACCACTAAACAAGTAACATCGTAATTAACAAGAAATTAATATTAAAAGAATAATTTCCAGAGTAAAATAAATATGAAATAATCAATACTTTTATGAAAAAGAGGAATTTTGAGAGAAATGTATATAATTATAACATCTGTTAAAGTAAGTTACAGTATTAGAAACATGAAAAGTATTAATTTATGGTACATTGAAAACGTGCTGTTTATCAAAAGTTAACTCACGGCAATCTTACGATTAATCGCGATTAAATCAATTGGCAACCCTAATAATATATATCGAGATAGATATAGCCCTATATATATATATATATATAGCATACCCTAATATATATATATATATATATATATATATATATATATATATATATATATATATTATATATATATATCATACATATACATATGTCATATACATATGACTCATACATATAGACACTAAACGTATAAATTCCTATTATTTTTAGATCTCTGTAAAAAGTTGTTTTTTTTTCTGCGATAAATTCCTTTGTTAAAGTCAAATCTCGACACTATTCGAGATGTCGCTCATTAGATTTATTTGTAGTAAATGTATTGAAACACATCGTGGTCTAAAATCTTCTCTCGACCCTAATTTATTCCAATGCCCGTGTAAATAATGTTCCTGAATCTGTTGTGTGTGTGGGGGGGTGTGTACTGGCTCTCACATAACCAGAGGAAACATTGTGTTCTGCCCACACGCAGACGTCTGAAATCAATCCCGTTGCATAAGCGCTTCTTCTTCTTTTCTTTTCTTTTCTTTCCTTTTTTTAAAAAAAAATAAAGCTATTTATTTCCTTTTTTGCAAAAAAGAAGAAAAAATAATCAGAGATAATGGATGCAGTCTGACTCGAAACTGCAGATGATGCCGGTGGGAGCGTGAGAACGGGAACGAGTGTCCGGGTTCTCGCACTCGTTTACTTTGGGGCCGTTTCAGTTACTTTAGCTTTATTCTCTTAAACTCATCTCTCTCTCTCTGTCTCTCTCTCTCTTGATATGTCTCTTCTAATCTGGTTTGTTTTTCTGTCCTGCAGCCTGTGGTGCGTTTGATAGAGGAAGCGACAGAGCGTGGGCTGAAGGAGGTGCGCTTCATCACACTCCAGAACCAGTACATCCTGAATATCCGCGAGGGCTTCCAGCAGAACGCCGTCTTCGGTTTCCGCCGCCAGATCAAAAAACGACCCCACTTCATGTCCTCGATCAGACTCTCGCCCTACTTACAGTGAGTGTCCATGTCATCGTAACGCCCTCGTAGCGCTCTTGTAATATCCTCATAACATTCTCATAACATCCTCATAATGCCCTTATATGATTCTCATAACATCCTCTAAACATCTGCATAATGTTCTTATAAGCTTCTCATATTATCCTCATAACATCATAACATACTCATAATGGCCTCATAAGATTCAAATAATGTCCCTATAACATCTTCATAATGTCCTTATAGGATTCTCGCAATATTCTCACATTGTCCTCATGACATCATTAAAATGCAATTAAAACATCTTTTTAATGTATACATAACATCTTAATAAGGTCCTTGTGACATTCTCAAAATAGCTTCATATCTTCACAATATCTTACAATGTCTTCATAACATCCCCGTAATGTCCTTGTAATGCCCTATGACATCTTCCCTATGTGATCATACTGTCCCTGTGTTCCTCATACTGTCCTTATTACATCCTTATAAATATTATCATGACATCCTCATAATATCGTTATTGCATCCTTATATTGTCCTCATACTGTCCTTATAATGTACTTATGGCAAGTCTTCACATCACCATAATGTCCTGGAAATGTCTCTAGAGCCTCATAAACACCACCATAAAAACGTGTTTATAACATGCTCAATTTTTTTTCATGACAATCTCAGCAACATCTTCACAATGTCATCATAAAATTATCCTCATAACATTGTGAAAACCTCCTTATAATGTCTTATAACATCCTCTTATTGTCTTTGTGCCGGCCATATAGGGTTTTTTTTTAATGAACATACAGCTGCATTACTGTTCTGAAACATGAGTGAATTAGGATTTTATTCATTCTCGAATCAATACATCACTTCCGGTTTGTCAGAAGTTAGTGATTATTCACGAATGTGGCAGTGAATTTGGAAAAAGGTTTTTTTTATTTATTAGAGGAGACTGAAGACGGGGGCGAAGCGGAGATGACGCTGAGTCACAACTAGATCCAGATCGGAATCTGATTCGGAGATGCAGAGCGATATGTGCGTTGCGATTCCTGCAGGGTTTTTTTGGAATTAAGGCACAAAATCGTGTTGGATTTGTAACAGTGTGGTCATGAGTTCAAATCCCAACACCTGCTAATTCTCACCAATTCAGAATCACTGGATAAGGGAATGTGATGTAATATGTCCTACACCAGGGCAATGACAAAGGAGACATTATCGTTCTGTACTGGACGTCATAAACATGCTTTCTCTAGTTTTATTTCTCACTGATTAACATCCCCCCTCCCCCGAATGCCAGACGCCTCAGCTCACGTCCCACCTGTCCAGACGTCCTGTCCTTCATGTCTGATTGATGACTCGAGGACGCAAGTACACTCCCTCCTCCTGGAAAGTTCTGACCGAACACCGCAGTGTACCTACGCTAACGGTCTATCTGCTACGCCGCCTCACTCGGCCGCCGGGAACAGATGGAGAGGAGCAGATGTGAAAAAGAGAAATGCAGAAAAAGTGAGAGAGAGAGAGAGAGAGAGAGAGAGGGAGGATCAGGAGGAGGAAAAAAGCGTAAATTGGTTTCAGACCATTGGAGCTGGGTGAATGAGAGAGGAACGTGAAGCAGGTTGAGGTTTCTGTGCCAGACCTTTCTCTATTCTTTTATTCCCTTTTTCTTCTTTTTCTACTGCTGCGTCTACCTCAGTGTGACGTCTCCTCTGATTTACTTCAGTTGTCTCTAAATGAACGAAAAGAAAAAGAAGAGAGAAGGATAGAAGAGAGACAGAAGGGGAGATGGGGAAAGTGATAGAGAGAAAAAGAGAGAGCGATACAGACAGGGACAGAGGTAAAGAGGAAAGAAAGAGAGAGAGAGAGAGATAAATTGTGGAAGCAAGACAGAGAGCGAGGGAGAGAGATGGGGAAAAGAGGGAGATGGAGAGACTGATGGCAGAGATCTAGGGATAGACAGGAAGAGACATACATGGAGATAAGAATAGAGAGATAGAAAGAAAGACGAGGAGAAAGATAGAGGGTGAGACAGAAGGATAAATGTAGTAACAGAGAGAGAGGGAATGGGGCAGGACTCAGTACGACTCAGAAGGTTGAGGATGATTCAGTAAACAGTCATGCTGACTGAAGCAATCAGACTTACCTGACTGGAATGCACACACAAACACACACACACACACACACACAAAACACACACAACAACCCCCCACACCCAACACACACAACACAAATGTCACACTCACTAGTGATCATGTCTCTCTCTCCCTGTTGCATCAGGACAATGTCAATGTCTCCACACAACAGGATGTTTCTCATCTACACGTGATTGGGAACGAAACACACACACACTACAACACACACACACACACACACTTGTGCTCACGTGTAAGGATAATGCAGTGCCTTGTCAGGCCTGTACGGAGACCCGTGCAACGCCTCGGTGCCGAATCTGCCCTGACTTGCAGGTCACATCCTTGCTCTGTACAACACACACACACAGACACACACACACACACACATATCCCGTTCCACTGGTGTTCCATTTTCCGCCAATTTCATTTCCCGCAAATTTTAATTAAAATTTTATCATATTGTAATTAATTGGTACAAAGAGGATGAGCATCAGGAAAGCTATGAGTCATGAGTTAGCATAAACAGAACTAGCACAAATAACACTAGCGTGGTAAGAGTCACACAGAATTTATTAGAATAAATAAAATTAGCACGAATGATAGTTTGGATTAGAAGAGTAGTATGAAGAAGATTCAAGACAGAAAGTCATGACATACATATTAGTGTTAATAGAATTAGCACAAAGGTAACTAGCATTAGGAAAGTCATTGGTTAATTGTTAGCATAAGGAGGATTAGCACTATGAATGCTTATTATTATATATATATATATATATATATATATATCTAGATATATATATATATATATATATATATATATATATATATGTATGGGATGATACTAAGCTAGCAGTTATCTGTGCAGTTATTGGCCCACTGTGCTTATCTATGCTGTGATTGGCTCGTTTTGATGATCGAGTGCCGTGATTGGCTTGATGTTTTGATTGGGTCCTGTGTGACTTTTTGTTTTGATCTGTGCTGTGATTGGCTCGTTGTGTTGATCCATTCTGTGATTGGCTTGTTGTTTTGATCTCTGCAGTGATTGGTTCTTTGTTTTGATCTGTGCTGTGATTGGCTCGTCGTGTTGATCCGTGCTGTGATCAACGGGCCAATCACTGCACAGATTAACACAAATAACCAATCACTGCAGAGATCAAAAGAACTGTGATCTGATCTGTGATCTGTGCTGTGATTGGCTGATCCTTGTGCTGATCTGTGTTATGATCGGTTCTTGCAGGACTCTGGGAGGTGTGTGTGCCCCGGACACCGGTGGGCCGCCGCCCCTGTCACCCAGCCCCACCTCTGGGCCACGGCTTTTCCCCGAGACGTGGCTCCCCATGAGCCCGGAGCAGGACTTCACCCAGGTGGCAGTGTCGCGCGAGGACAGAAGCTATCGCACCGTTTACAACCTCTTCCACAAAACCGTGTCCGAGACCAAATTCCGCATTCTGAAGATCCTCCGTGTCCAGAACCCCTTCCTCTGGGAGAAGTACAAGAGGTAAGGATCGAGATCAAGATCTATACTAACTAATCATGCGACTAGCGTAGCATACGTAAAGGCGGTTCTGAGTGTATTGTTCAGTCTGCTGCCGTGAGACAACTCGCATATAAACAACAGCAACGATCTTCGCAGTATATCTGTAGGACGGAAACAGGTGTGTGTTTGCATGCGTGTGTGCGTGCGTGCATGTGCGTGGATGTGTGTGTGTTTGCACGTGTGTGCGTGAGATTTCAGCAGCGCATGTGAAATGTGGAAGCACGATCAGAGGAAGTTTGTGGTGGAGGAAGAGGTGTTAGGAGACATGCTGCTGCTGGTGGTGTGTGCGTGTGTGTGTGTGTCCGAGGTTCCCAGCTGCTGTTATTCTTTAATATGCCATCGTCATGGTAACACAGGTCTGGGGGAAAGGTGTCAGAGGTGGGTTGATGCTGATTTTGTGTGTGTGTGTGTGTGTGTGTGTGTGTGTGTGTGTGTGTGTGTGTGAGTGTGTGATAATGTGCTGCAGGATTGGATGCATGAGGTCTCCTGAGGTTGCATGTGTGTGCCTATATGCGTGTGTGATCATGCTGCAGGTTTAGATGCGTGACGTCTCCTGAGGTTTTGTGTGTGTATTTGTGCATCTGTGTGTGTGTGTTTTGCACTTGTGGGTTCATCATCAGCACAATTTACTCTTTTAGCACCACCTGTATGTGTAAATGTGTGTTTATGTGAAGAAATATGTGTTTTTGTGCATCTTATTGTGTTTATTTGTGTGCGCATATATAGAGCTGCAAGAATATATATATGTGTGTGTGTGTGTGTGTGTGTGTGTGTGTGTGTACATGCGTGTGTGTGTGTGTGTGTGTGTGTTTGTGTTTGTGTGTGAGTGTGTGTGTGTGTAGTATTTGTAGGTACTTTTCCACAGCAGGGTCACAGGAACTTTAGGTGTCTTTCCCCCAAACACAGCAGGCCTGAGAGCAGTTCCAGGAACCTTTTAGAAAGTTTCTGCTCCTGCAGTGAGGAACCCAACATGCTCTCTCTCTCTCCCTCTCTCTATCTCTCTCCCTCTCTCTCTCTCTCTCTCTCTCTCTCTATCCCTCCCTCTCTCTTACAAAACCAGTAAAAAATCTGAAAATCTGGAAGTTCTCTTTACTTTATTATGTTCATCATTAATACTGAGGAAATCTGAACTATGGAGGACTTCTGGAGCTCTGTAGTCAATAAAAACAGGATCAATATCCCAGAATATGGTTCAGATTTTCGATTGTGTGTGTGTGTGTGTGTGTGTGTGTGTGTGTGTATGTTTGTGAGTGTGTGAGAGAGACTGTGCTGTAACAAACTGGAGTTGGTGTGTCGCTTTGGAAGAGTTGCCGGGGGTCAGACAGTATCACAGAAATATGTTTGTCATACCGACACACACACACGCAAAAACACTCACACACACACACACACACACACACTCCCCATAAGCAACAGAAGCGGATGATGATTTTGGTGGTGATGATGCTGATGGTGGTGATGGTGGTGATGGTGAAGACTACTCAGTCCTGTGAGCCAATAAGAATCGAGCACAGAAGTGTCAGATTGACTCGGTAGTGAATGTTGTCATTATTGTCGGCTCATCATCATCTTGCACTCCACAAGGGTATGAGTTCAAATCCCAACAGCATTACACATAGAAGAAAATTAACACAGAAGGTTCTCGCGGAGGTTATGGCGGATACAAGCGCTCGCTTCCTTCATGTCTTTGTTTCGTAGATTCGCTCCGAGTTACAGCGGCGTGTGGGTTTTTCATGTCGTCGTGGATTATTTGTCCATGAAGCGATTATTTGCCGTGTGGCTAACTATCGTCTTCTCCCTCCGCCCCACAGGAAGAAGGAATACATGTCACGTCGCATGTCGGAGGCTGAGCGTCTACTGAACGAGCGCCACCTGTTCCACGGAACGTCACAGGACGTCGTAGAAGGCATCTGCAAGCACAACTTCGATCCACGCGTGTGCGGGAAACACGCCACCATGTTCGGCCAGGGGAGTTACTTCGCTCGGCGTGCGGCGTATTCGCACAGCTTCGCGCGCCGCTCGCCCCGCGGCCTCCACTACATGTTCTTAGCCAAAGTTCTGACCGGGAAGTTCACAGTGGGGAACCCGGGCATGCGGCGGCCGCCCCCGCTGTGTCCCCGCCAACCCGCCGGAGACCTGTTCGACTCGTGCGTGGACAACTGCGTCGACCCGCAGATCTTCGTCATCTTCAATGACGACCAGAGCTACCCGTATTTCATTATCCAATATGAGGAGGTGGCCAACACCGTCGCCATTTGAGCCGATGACGCCCATGTGAACGCGGACTTTACGTTACGCTACGGTACGGGAACACACACCGGACCGGATTCGGACCGGGCCCCGGGTGTCGACTCGGGAACGTGTGCATGTTTGAGGACTTCCAGGCTTCCATCGCGCAGACACGAGTCTGTCTCCGCCTATGCGGTCCGTTACGAGCTAGTGGGGCGTCGCTCGGAACAAGACGCCGCCATCCAACCATTGACTCTTTGTTGTTTTGTTTTTTTTATTTTGTAAAGACTCAAGCCCCTCCCCCCCTGCCCGGTCGCTGCCATCCACAGATTTCCGTACTTAATTTGTTGTACATAAGCTTTCCTTGTTTATATTTGAACTGTGTGCCTTTTGTTCATAAAAAATTATTTATGTTAGTTAATGTAACGAATAAAAGTTGAAAGTGAAGGTGCGTCTGGTCTCGTGTGTGAGTCTCTGTGGGCGGAGTTTATGTAAATACTCTACAGTTTACTATATATGTGGACAAAAAGTAAGCATTTTTTTCAACATCTCATTCCGTAAATTCCTCGTATTATATAATATCATTCCAAAAATTACATATGTTGGGAAAAGTCAGGTGTCCCAATACTTTGGTCCATACAGTGTAACTCATATATACACTATAGAATTCTAATTGTCATTATTACAACAATAGAAGTGAAAGAAAATATTGAAAGAAATAATAGATATTCATTATTTTTTAATTTAGTAACTTATTATATACAGATATAATTTGTTACTAATTACTTACAATTACTTTAAGTTTTTTGAAATCTTCCAATATTAACAACCAGCTGAATATAAACTGAAACTAATACATTAAACCCCCAGAATTGTCCCCTAGAGCACCGACCAATTGTGAAAAGCCGCAAATTCTGGATGTGGTCAAAACAATACCTATTTTTTATATCCTAAATCCTAAATCTTACTGAAAAATACAATTCACCTGAATTTCATTAAAGTAAATTTAGTTAATTTACAAAACACTTCGGCTTAATACATTCCCCTTAATAAAGTTATGAAAAAGGTAAAGGTCAGAGGTAGAAAGAGTAATAAAATTTTGTACTGAAGTAAAAGTGCTGTTATTTTCGTAAAATTTTAGTAGCTCATTAAAAAATGCACTAAAAATAAAAGTTACCCGTTACTTGATAGAATTGTTGACGGTGGTCAACGGTCATTGCGGTGGTTTTCGGGGTGCAATATTTACTTATTTATTTATTTATACTCAGTAACGAAAATGATTTAAAACGTAGACAAGTACAATATTAAAAAAAAAAAAACATCCTTAAGTAAAAGTAAAATGACATATTTTAAAAACTATTTTAAAAGTAGAAGTACACAAAAAATAAATAAATAAATAAATAAATGTAATTCGTTACTTTCCACCTCTGGTAAAGGTGTATAATGTACAGTACCGTAATGCCGCAGTGTATAATATAAAATACTCACAATACCCCGATATATATATATTGATATAAGGAGCATATATACAGTAATGTAATAAAATTTACAGTAATAACGTCATAAAAATGCAGGAGGATGTACGGCTACTCACCGGTGATGAACTAAACTGATATTTTAGCATTAAAAGGCATGAAAAATTCTATATTGCATACAAAAAAATGTTTGGTTCTGGAAAACAATTAGGTTCAACTGTTTTACAAAATGTAAACATTAATACTGTATAAAATGTTACAGGTACATAGAGTATAATCTGCAATATCAATATCAACCAACAATTAACATGCAAAAAAACTGTTGAAGACAACAATTTCAAATGTAATGCGTTGAGGTAAAATATTAAATATAATAATGCAAATAGATCTATCTATCTATCTATCTATCTATCTATCTATCTATCTATCTATCTTATATCTCTATCTATAATATCTATATATATATATATATATATAGATATATATATATATATATATATATATATATATATATATATATATTTCGCCCCAGTGCACAAAGCCGGCTCTGTGAAGACACGGATTAAGTGGTTTCAAAGATCTCAGGTGGAGTGAGTGGATCTTCCCGGGAGGTTGGAGGATTTTGGACCCCGTATGTGTGTGGAATGGTATATTCCAGGAGGAGCTTAAGACCATAAAGATCTTACGGTCAGGTGTCTATACACATTAGTCTATATGGGAAAGGTGTATAATAAGGAAGAATAATGAGGAGTTCCAAATGGATAAAACTTTTAAATACGTGTGTGTGTACGTGCGTGCGTGTGTGTGAGCGTGTGTGTGTATTTCTCCCTGGCCATATTTATTCTCAGTGACGTGACCCGAGGCAGCTCCCTCCACTTCAGACATGTTGCTACACTTCCCCCACCGTCCGTCTGCTTCACAGTTGGAATGTTTATGATCTTCCTGTTGCTATGAAAGGCGGCCTTCGTTAGCGTCACTCTTGGTGTGTGTGTGTGTGTGTGTGTGTGTGTGTGTGTTCATGGTAGGGGCTGAACGGTAGCAAGCATGCGACCCCGAGCTGCCTCTAATGGAGCTGTGAAACGCAATCCGATCCCAGTCTGTCCATCTGTTTGCTTCGAAACCCACTTCGTTTACGGGAGAAAGAGAAAAGAAAGAAAGGAAGGAACGAAAGAAAGAAAGAATGAAAAACCCCTGTTTTCTTTTTTCTTTCTTTCTATTCAGTCTCCGCCTGCTCAGTGGGCTCTTGTGTTTCTGATCTCCGTGGCTAATTAATCCCAGAGGTAGGGCAGATAGAAAGAAAGAGAATGCTACAGCAGGACACACACACACACACACACACATAAAACACAACACACACACCCCACCCTGTACACCCGGGAGACTTCATCTTCTTATCTGTTCTTTCGTTCATTATTTATTTCATGCATTGTCTAAAAAATAAAAAAAGCAAAAAAAAAAGAAGTTTTCCTGATCCGTCACACTTCTTCACTCTTCTTCTTCTTCTTCTTCTTCTAAAAATTCTGTCTCTTTTTTTCTGGCCTTGAGCAGCTCTGGATCTGGGAGCAGGCTGTTTGTCTGCCTCAGTGCCCTTGTGGAATAATTGCTGGCACACAGCCGCTCTCGTTTAGGAGCCCTGGGGGACGGAACGGCCGGGCCAAGCAAGAGTGCATGCTTTGTGTGTGTGTGTGTGTGTGTGTGTGTGTGTGTGTGTGTGTGTGTGTGTGTGTGTGTGTGTGTGGATTGTGAATTCATCCTCACGAGGAAGACCATCGATCATAAGCGGACTGCAAAACAGAAGCCTGGTGTGATTACTCACTGATTAGATGTTTCCTGGAAAACGATTTTCCTACTCTTTTTTTTTCTCTCTCTTCCTTTCTTTGATCATCGTCTCCTCCTGATTGAAGGTTAAAAAAATAAAAAAATAAATAAAACACCCGTTTCGTCTGAATGATTGTTAAAATGGTTGTGTGGATTTAAAAAAATAATAACTAAATCAAATAAAAACGTAGCGAGGAGACTCGTCGTGTTTCTGGAGATCCGGTCCGGGATTGAATCGTCCGCACTTCCTGTTCAGCTCGTCTCCATATTGTTTCAACGCCGCCCAGCTGCAACCAATGAACATTCCAGGCCGCTTTTCCATCTTTTCAAATCTCCGCCATAAGCCGTGGAGAGAGAGAGAGAGAGATGAGAGAGAGAGAGAGAGAGAGAGAGAGAGAGAGAGCAAAAGAGAGCAAAAGAAGCACGGAACGAGGGCGGTGGCCCAAATAAGGACCACGGAGGCCGCAGGTGAACTCTGCTTGAACCAAGCAACCTGTGTGTGTGTGTGTGTGTGTGTGTGTGTGTGTGTGTGTGTGTGTGTGTGTGTGTGTGACCTTTGCTTCTTGCCCCTGAGGAAGGAATTATTGGTCAGGGTCAAGCTCACATTAAACACAACCAAACCTTCTTCCTCCTTCTTGTCTCCAAAAGAACCCCGTCTAATACAGGACTATTCCTGTATCGGTAGCCCGATCGGAGAAGGTGATTCGTTCCGGCCCTCCAAAATATCCTCATGTGATAAAGACATATCTAGAATAAAGTTTAGTCTTAGTGAGAAAATGGCGCTACAGTTATGAAATGACGAGCTGCAATTGACGTCTGCACAGAGCGCGAGGTCATGTGACGTTAAGCGAGTGGCGCCCTCTCTGGTGAGACGCCGTGACTGACAGAACAACGATACACGATCACTTTTAGTCATTCCTTCTGTTTATTTCCTTCGTCGTAAATCCAGTGTAAAAACATGAACCTGCTACAGCCTTCGTTATACAAAACACCTCAGCGAAGTTTAAAACACAACATGTGTATTTGTCTGAACGTAGAAGATTTGTGCATCTACAACACACATGTTGTTGTTTATGCAGTTTCATATTACAATTGTGAACATGTTTGAATGCACTGCATGAGCACTGATTTGGTTTTGCTTCAAAATACAACATTTGAATATGTTTGTAAAAGACAAAAATGCACATTGTACAATTCCCTGATGCTGTGTAGTTTCAATATACAGTGCAGAATTATTAGGCAAGTTCATTTTATTATTGAACAACTACTATATTGGGGTACGGTGGCTTAGTGGTTAGCACGTTCGCCTCACACCTCCAGGGTTGGGGTTCGATTCCCGTCTCGGCCATGTGTGTGTGGAGTTTGCATGTTCTCCCCGTGCCTCAGGGGGTTTTTCTCCGGGTTCTCCGGTTTCCTCCCGGTCCAAAAACATGCACGGTAGGTTGATTGGCACCTTGGAAAATTGTCCCTAGTGTATGAATGTGTGTGTGAATGTGTGTGTGTGTGTGTGTGTGTGTGTGTGTGTGTGTGTGTGTGTGTGTGTGTGTGTGTGTGTGTGTGCTGCGATGGGTTGGCATTCCATCTAGGGTGTATCCTGCCTTAATGCCCATAGACGCCTGAGGTAGGCACAGACTCCCCGTGACCTGAGGGAAGATCGGATATAGCGGTAGAAGATGAATGAATGAATGAATGAATGAACTACTATACTCACAAATATGGAATCTGAATATTTGTGGAAGTTGGAATGGGGCTTTTTTACTTTTGGCTATCTTAGGAGGATGTCTGTGTGTGCAGTTAACTATTGCTGTGCATTATTAGACAAATTAATAGTTGTCTAATTTGTCACTTATTTATTTTTGCCAGGCAAACCAATATAACAACTCAAAACTTACAAATAAACATTTCTGACATTCAAAAACAAATCAAAAACAAATCAGTGACCAATATAGCCACCTTTCTTTACAAGGACACTCAAAAGCCTTCCATCCATGGATTCTGTCAGCTTCTTGATCTGTTCACCATCAACATTGCGTGCAGCAGACACTGTTCAGAAAGGTGTACTGTTCTCCCACCTTGTAGATCTCACATTTCATGATTGGATCACAGGTTCTCTATGGGGTTCAAATCAGGTGAACGAGGGGGTCATGTCATTACTTTTTCATCTTTTAGACCTTTACTGGACAGCCACGCTGTGGAGTATTTGGAGGCATGTGATGGAACATCGTCCTGCATGAAAAATCATGTTTTTCTTGAAAGATGCCGAACTTCTTCTTGTACCACTACTTGAAGAAGGCGGCGTCTTCCAGGAACTGACAGTAGGACTGGGAGTTGAGTCTGACTCCATCCTCAACCTGAAAAGCTCATCTTTGATGATACCAGCCCATACCAGTACCCCTCCTCCACCTTGTTGGCATCTGAGTCAGAGTGGAGCTTTCCGCCCTTTACTGATCCATCCATCTGTCCCATCAAGACTCCCTCTCATTTCATCACACCATAAAACCTTAGAAAAATCAGTCTTGAGATATTTCTTGGCTCAGTCTTGATGTTTTATCTTGTGTCTCTTTTTCAAGTGGTTGTCGTTTTTCAGCCGTCCTTGCCTTGACCATGTCCCTGAGTATTGCACACCTTGTGCTTTTTGACACTCCAGTAACGTTGGAGCTCTAAAATATGGCAGAACTGGTGTTAAATGGCATCTCGGGAGCTTCACGCTTGATTTTCCTCAATTCTTGGGAAGTTACTTTGCGCCTTTTTTCCAAAGTGCTTCTTGCGACCCTGTTGGCTATTCGCCATAAAAAGCTTGATTGTTCTGTGATCCCGCTTCAAAAGTTCAAGGCTGCTGTTTCCCTCTGCAAGACATCTCACAATTTTAGACTTTTTAGAGTCCGTCAAGGTCTCTCTTCTGACCCATTTTGCCAAAGGAAAGGAAGTTGCCTAATAACCACACCCCTTCTCATTACACACATGCACATCAGCTGATGTATTTCATTGGTAGTAGCCTTTCAAGCCTATACAGCTTGGAGTACGACAGCGTGCATAAAAAGGATGATGTGGTCAAAATACTTATTTGCTTAATAATTCTGCACATAGTGTACAACATATAAATATGTTATAATGTAGAAAAAGCCTACTTGGGTGTCTTAAGGTGCAAAAATACAACATATGAGCTCTTCATGTCATGTCATCATTCATATTGCAGGTCCAAATCTCTTTGGCCTCCATTATAAACTAATTGAATATCCCTGGTCTAATCATCACAGCATCTGCAGCTCCTGTCTTCCTGAGACTTACAATAACCCTACTGTGGAAAATGACAGACGATGGATCCGTAATGGAGATGACGGATTCCCTTTGCAGATTCGCAAATGTACCTTAAATGATTACTTTTCAATAATGCCATTTATCAATAATTCCCTAATTTCAATAATGCAAATGTGCGATTATTATTATTAGTGAAACCTGAAAATAGAGCATGAAGTATATAAAATATATTTTTTTATTGCTGGATTGTTTTATATATCTGAGTAGAGAGTAAATGAATAAATGCGCGTTGCCTCGAAGGTTTTAATTTATTTATTTAAACTTTTATTAAAACTAGTGCAAACAGAAATGCACGCTGTATTGATTATAAACGAATGATCAGTAGGATTATAGCGAATGAACCGTATAAAATTTACTAATACATAAATAAAAATAAATAAAATTAGTTTTTAAAATAAATACAATTAGTTCAGATGAAATGAATTTGTGTTAACATTCATTTTGGTCGTCCAAATATAAAAATAAAGAAATAATTTAATTATTTAATGTATATAATGTTTTTTTCCCATTCTGGCTACATAAACATGCTTGATCTCTACTCTACGGACATTATTACACCAGTAGCACATAATTATTACAGTAGCACATTCTTCTTCTCTTTTCTAATCTTTATATATTTGTTGTTTAACAGTGACACCGAACCAAAGCAACGTTCTTAAGACTGAACTCTTGCGTAAGCTGTTTGAAGCCACTGAGCGGAATGATCACAAAAGCCATAAAAGTGAGTCACGCTGCAGTCTTACACGACTAAACCCAAGGTGAAATCACACCTAATTAAACACAGTGTTCTGAATGTCGTTTTTTCTCTAGAAGGAAATGGTGATAAGAATCGTGACTCAAGCAGCACGTCTTTAAAACTTAATGTGTTTATAAACTCACTGCGGACGGGGTCATGGCAGATTCGCCCTGGCTCCTCTGTCTGAGGTGTGTGTGTGTGTAAAAAAGCATGGTCCTAGTATCTTTGAATATAAAGCACATTACATTACTATTACTATATTACTATATTATATTATAATATTATATACTATTATATTATTATATATCAATATATTTTTATGGTTTTTATTGTCTGGAAAATGTTTCCTGACGTCCAGGAAAAATGTAACATGATGTCATATCTACAACACACACACAGCCTTCTATATTGAGTACAGAAGTACTATAGTACAGCATAGAATAGTATATTTTTGTACAGCATAGTAAAATATAGTGCAGTATGTTTTAGTATAGTGTTTAATATAGAATAGTACATAATAGTTTAGAATAGTACCGAATAGTATGGTATAGTGTAGTATATAATAGTATAGTATATTTTAGTATAGTACAGAATAGAATAGTATAGTATAGTGAAGTATATTTTAGTACGGCATAGTGGAATATAGTACAGTATGTTTTAGTATAGTGTTTAGTATAGTATAGTACAGTATAGTATAGAATAGTATAGAATGGTATAGTATATTTTGTACAGTACAGTACAGTATAGTATAGCACAGTTTATGTAATATAGTATAATCTAGTATAATGTACCTAGTAATAGCATAGTGTATTAAAATAAACATGTTTATTATATTAGTCTTTCACAATGAAACTGTTTACTGTAAAAGACTAACAAAAAAATCATCTCTGAAATAGTATAGTAATAATATAAATGCATACTATATTATAGTATGGTATAATGAAACAGATAGTAATTGTGCAAAAAAAAAAAAAAAAAAAAAAAAAAAATATATATATATAGATATATATATATATATATATATAATTAATAAATACAACATATATATGTATAAATCTGTCTTTTAAACCTCCCTATTTGTACCTAAAATGAAAACACTGGAAATCCTCTGAAATGAAATGTTATATGTGTGATATTCAGGTTGACATAAAGAGCAAAGATGAACAAGTTGAAGTCGTTCCCTCCTACAGAAAGTTGTCCCCGGTCAGAGCATGCTCGGTATTCCCGGCGGGATTCAAGGAGGCGTGATTGGTCCCTTGGTCCTCACTTCCTGAGCGTCGAGAGAGCAGGGTGGTGCTGGGATACGGCGTGTACCCACGGATGGGGGTTGGGTGGCACTGTATCGCCCGTCCTGAGCGTACGTGCCGCTCGGCGTGAAGCTCTGAGTGGAGGTGGAGACACGGGAGGAACAGGATACTGAGCCACACAGGAATGCGGCATTATTCCGCGGATTGAAAGTCACAGCTCAGCCATTTACACACACACACACACACACACACACACACACACACACACACACACACACACAGACACATGCTGGAAGTAAGTAAGGAGGAAGAGATTATAGGATAAACTGATTATAGTTTAATAGCTTTACTATTATTTTCACCAGTATTAGGAATCTGAACAGAACAGCAGTGCGACTGGAATGTGTCCCACACACACTCAGAATTTTTTAGAAGATTAGCCTCCTTTTAACGTTGTATAACTAGCAGTGCTGACGTTGCCCTTTCACAGTGACATGTTTTGAGGCCCGTTTACACAAACCATTCTGTCCGTTCCTCATTCATTTTCACCTCGACAATGCTGCAGGACTGAATGTTTATTGTTTTTTGCACCATTCCATATAAACTCAGACTGCTGCTTATTTAATTCCCGGGAAAGCAACACTTTCCGAAATGTTTAAATGAGACCTGTCAAAGTCTTTAAATTGACTTTAACGGTAATAATGTTATTAACGTGTGATTAACGCAGTGTGCATTACTATGTGAGTGATCTGCTCCTTCACTCTGCATTGTGTTGGCGAATGAATGAAACCCGAACAAAGAACAAAAAACAACAAATGAATCCATTCACACTTCCTAAATTTCGCCGAATTACGCCTACTAATCCATATGACGGAATAAAGCACATTTTTCTTTTGTGCAATGCAATGCGCTTCTGTATAACCTAAACGTATCACCGGTTTATATGGAAAACAACCGGAACAGAATTCTTAAAGGAGCCACGTCCCATATTTTACAATTAAAACAACCACTAAACAAGTAACATTGTAATTAACAAGAAATTAATATTTAAAGAATCATTTCCAGAGTAAAATCAATATTAAATAATCAATCATTTTATTAAAGGGAGAGATTTTGAGGGAAATGTATATAATTATAACATCTGTTACAGTTAGTTACACTATTAGAAACATGATAAGTATTCATTTATGGTACACTGAAAATGTGCAATTAATCATGATTACATGTTGTAAACGATTGACAGCGCTAGTTTAAACCTATGCATTTCCAATCGGGATCACATTTTGCTCGTTCTTTGATGTGAACAGAACCTGATTTGATCCGCACCTGCCTGATTTCATTCCTGATCCCTGATTGGCTTCTTAGATAATTGATAATTATATGTATGCACAGGTCCTACAGCTGCTTACCAGAAATACCAGGTAACTCTTCTTTAACCCTTTCATTTAGGTTGGAGGTCGAAAAACCAGCAGCCAGGTTTTGCTCAAAAGTATTAGCACCCTCCTCCGCCCCGTCCCATTCTCTCGCTCTCACTCCTATGCTTATCTTTGCAACATATGGAGGGACGGATGTATTTCAGGCTTCGTTGTGAAAAGTGAGGCAAGTTACATCACAGCTCCGTATTATCTCGGGGGAAACATCAGGGCTCCCGGTCTAGACATGACCACTCAGAAGCTGCGGCATGCCTCGCTCACATGCGGTTTTTACAAAAATTATGACGGCACATTTATCATCGGCGAGAAGCGCTTGCAGGAACATCAAAGCTGTCACTAAAAGCTCAACATCAAGTGCTGTATATAAAAAAAAGAAAGTCTCAAACTCTCAAACAACTGCTCTGCACAGAGCACAGCTATCTGCCATATCTCCAGCTCTGGTCTGGTCTGGTCTGATCTGGCACTCGAAGAGTAAAATCCACCCCCGAGTGCAGATTTCAGTCTGATGTCATTCTCTAAAACAAACCGTCCACTCCCCGGGTTTTGAAAGAAAAAAAATTATGCTCGGCGTGCTTTACGTGCAGTCCCGGATCTCTGCCATTAATCATGTATTCAAAACATCTGGAATTCCCCGAAGATGTCTGGATGTGTTTTAATTTCGCTTTATTACGAGCGTGAAGCAGAAATCAGCGGAGATCCAACCAGCACAGACTTTTCTGACAGAGGGTTCACAGAAATGTATCTCGAGCTCAGGAGGTGTTTTAGGAAGAACAATCCTAATCTTCTCCTTTACAGCGTTGGCTCCCGCAACTCCTGCGGATTTCCGATGTGATGTTTTTTGGTGATTCTGTGGGTTTCGGCTGTATCATTTATAAAAGCGCAAACAAGGTCTAAAGCTTGGCTTGTCTTGGACTTGAAATAGTCTGAACTTGGTTTTGTTTTTTTTTTGTCTGAATGCTTTAATGTCTTGGTCTTGTCTTTGGGTGTGTCTCACTCTGATTTTAGTCCTGACTTGGTGTTTACTCTTCAAAACTTTAACTTCTCTAGGGATTGACATGTTATGATCTTGGTCTTATCTTTTAAGTTTTGGTCTTGTCATGGTTTTTTGCCAAATCCTGATCTTGGTCTTGTCTTTGGGCTTAGTCTTGACTTGGTCTTTACTCCTCAAAACTTGACCTTCTCTTGGACTCGACACATTCGATCTTGGTCTTATCTTTTAAGTCTTGCTCTTGTTATGGTCTTTTACTGATCTTCCTACTCTGATCTTAGTCTTGGCTTAGTCTTTACCCCGTTCCCCTTTCTCTTGGGCTTAACACATTCTGATCTTAGTCTTATCTTTTAAGTCTGGACTTTTTAGTTTTTTGTCACATCATATTATCTTGACCATCATAATCTTGGTCTTGTACTTGTGCTTTTCTCACTCTGATTTTAGTCTTGATTTGTTCTTTACCCCTCAAAACTTGAAATGCTCTTGGGATGGACACATTCCACTCTTGGTCTCATCTATTCAGTCTTGCGCTTTTTATGGTCTTTTGCCACATCCTGATCTTGGTCTTTTTTCTGGGCTTAGTCTTGACTTATTCTTTATCCCTTTATCCCTCAAAACTTGACCTTCTCTTGGACACGAAACATTCCGATTATGGTCTTATCTTTTAAGACTTGGTCTTTCTCCACATCCTGATCTTGGTCTTGACCTGCGCTTGGTCTATTGGACTTATTATTGCAGGTCTTGGTCTTGTTTTGATCTCACCCTAACCCTGCTGAGGTCTTGTCACAGTCTTTGAATCAGGATTAATCTTAGGTCTTGTCTTATCTTGGTCTTAAACCCTCAAAGTCTTGATTTTTGTCTCGGTTTATGTTGTCCGACTAATACTTAGATTAGTCTATATCCTGGACCATCTCTGGAAACCATGCTAGCAATCATCTTACTCGCATTTCCATTTCCAGTTTGTTTACTTAACACTCAGGGGCTTAGAAGAGAAAGAGGAAACAGACTGGAGGAAAAGGAAAAGAGGAAGCAGAACATGTCTATGCCATGCTGATAAACAAATTATGAATGATGACTAGGTACCGGACATTAATTCAATGCTAGCTATCTTAGTTAAACAGCTAGAGAAATTAGCATAGATATTTTAGGTTCCTTGGGGGGGGGAGATCCCTCATACCAATCGATTCAGAAAATAATTGTTTGTCTTATATGCATCACCTGAAATGAGGAAAAATAAAGATAGTCTCTACAGATAAGTAGAAGTATTACCAGAGTAGAAGTATTATTATTAATGTATGTTCATGAGCAACAGTGGTGTCCAGTCCCATCTCTCAGAGTGCAACGTCACAGTCCGGTGCACAAGTCACCCTTCTTAATTTGTTCAAGGTTTATCAGCATCACATAGTCCTGTCCTGCTTCCTCTTTTCCTTTTACCCTTCAGTAGGTTTCCTCTTTCTGTTCGGACTTCCTGATAGGTATGCAAACGAGGTTCACGTCTCTCGCTTCCCTCAGACTAATAAATTACTACTCAAAGACGATTCTTTTCATAATAAGTATCCTTCACTTCTTCAATAACGTTTAGCCTAAACATTTGTGAACACCTGAACATTACATTGCTGTGTGAATGCTTTTTCAAATTTGCTCGTATCAGGATGGCCAGTTTTCTGTATATTTTTTTGTAGAGATTCCACTTAAAAGGGTTTTAGGTGCTGATGTAGGTGATATTAAAGGGCACGGTGGTTTAGTGGTTAGCATGTTCGCCTCACACCGCGAGGGTCGGGGTTCAATTCCCGTCTCGGCCATGTATGTGTGGAGTTTGCATGTTCTCCCCGTGCCTCAGGGGTTTTTCTCCAGGTTCTCCGGTTTCCTCCACGTCCAAAAACATGCACGGTAGGTTGATTGGCACCTTGAAATATTGTCCCTAGTGTATGAATGTGTGTGTGAGTGTGTGTGCCCTGTGATTGGTTGGCACCCCATCCAGGGTGTATCCTGCCTTAATGCCCATTGACGCCTGAGATAGGCACAGGCTCCCCGTGACCCGAGGAAAGATCGGATATAGCGGTAGAAGATGAATGAATGTAGGTGATATTAGGTGTAGAGGTCTGGGGTCACTGGTGTCATATGTATTCCCATTCATTCCTCAGGTAGAAGTGTACATTCATTCATTCATCTTCTACCGCTTTATCCGATCTTCCCTCGGGTCACGGGGAGCCTGTGCCTATCTCAGCTGTCTATGGGCATTAAGGCAGGATAGCACCCTGGATGGAATGCCAACCCATCGCAGGGCACACACACACACACACACACATTCATACACTAGGGACAATTTTCCAAGGTGCCAATCAACCTACCGTGCATGTTTTTGGACCGGGAGGAAACCGGAGAACCCGGAGAAAAACCCCCTGAGGCACGGGGAGAACATGCAAACTCCACACACACATGGCTGAGACGGGAATCGAACCCGGATCCTGGCGGTGTGAGGCGAACGTGCTAACCACTAAGCCACCGTGCCCCTAGAAGTGTACATATTAGGGTTTAAAAAGACTTCTGTAGAAGTTGAAGCCGAGCTTTTTAAACGTGTAAAAGTATAAAAGTAAAAGTAATGTAAGGGGAATAAAACACTATTAAGGATAAAAGTTTATGTCGCACCAATTTACTGAAACGCCTCTCTACAGAACTCCCTACTGTTTCTTCATTCGGGGGGGATGAAGAGAAAACTCCCGTTTGCTAAATGAATGGAGAAAAAAATCACTTTTAAGAGTAACGACCCCAACACTGGTTATGTCCTTACTGTAGTATGACTTGATTTGTTGTCCAATAGGGTGTCGGAATGGTATATGTTTATATCTCATCCAACCACAATCACATCCACTCTATCCGGATGTAGAAGTAAAAAAAACATAATTACTTCAATAAAATTATAGATATCTGAAATTTCTACTTAGGTAAAGTAACTACGTATTTGTACTGTGTTACTTTACACCTTTGCCTGGGGTGCCTTAGTCATTCATGGGATTTTCCTCATAAATGTAAATAAATGAAAACAAATGAAAACAACAATTGTTTGGATCCTCACAATGTCCAGCTTCTCTTGTAAAACTGTATCTGCGTCCAAATCGATATCTTCACCTGTTGGCAATCAATGAGGGAGCTGGTAGCTCAGTGGTTACGGGACTGGGCTCTGGCCCAGAAGGTTGCTCTGGCCTACTACCAAGCTGCCATTAGCAAGACCCTTAACCCTCAACTGCTGAGGAGGGTTGTAGCTCAGTGGTTTAAGGCACTGGACTACTGATAGGAAGGTAGAAATGGTATCGCCAAGCTGCCACTCTTGGGTCCTTGAGCAAGGTCTCTTAACCCTCTGTACTCCAGGGGGCGCTATAACATGGCTATTTCCAGCTTCGCTAACTGAATGGTTAAAGCAACAGCTTTCGAATAAACGTTATAATAAGCTCCGTAGCCTTCAGATCCTTGCTACCAGAGATAGACCTAATTACAGGGTGCTGCGTTCACTGAACGAATGTGAATGAATCATTTATCGTAAATGAGTCGAGTCGTGCAAATGACTCGGGGCACATTAGAAATCAGGTCATACTGGAAGCGGGCCATTTAGTTATTTATTTAATTTTGACTCATTATTATTGACTCAGAGCGAAAACACAGTTTAACATAAAGCATTTTGTACACAAAGTCTGAAACACAACGATCCCCCCCCCACACACACACACACACACACACACATTCAGGAAGTACAAAGCCAAGCCCTAAAAAGTACGTTGTGACCATGACTCAAGCTCCTGACAGCCAAATGCCTCATCGTGTTTCCAAAATATTCATCGAGTTTCTTCCCCAGAGGAGAAACTTGGGAGATGTTCTGGATAACGAGAATCCAAAGACGCCCTCCTCCTCCTCCTCCTCGCCTCGCTCTCGTTAATCTGCCTACTTGCTACATCTGTTCTGGAGTTTTTTTATAAATAACTGCTGGACCTTTTGGCTGCGGAGGCGGTAATGAGGTCAGCACAAAAAGAAAAGGACAAAGGCTCGTCAGCAGTTAGACAGCGCTCGATGTTAGCGCTGCCCTCGTTAGCGCGTCTCCGCTCGTGCTACCTGCGCCGACACGATGTCAGATGCAACTCGAGGCCTCGAGGCCCGATCGCTTGGGTTTTGTTTTGTTTTTTTCCCCCACCAGCTGCGCTCTCGTTTTCTGGCTCCGGACTTTCGGCTGCACTGGAACCTCGCACAATGGTTTCTTTTCATCTCGATACCTCGGATTCTAAGAGAAATTTAAAAAAAACCCCGGGGTTTACAGACTGCCATAAGGAGCTGCAGAATTAACCTCGTGAAGGCGAATGAAAGTCTTATGTAGCAGGACGAGATCATCCTGACACGAAAACACCATGGGATTTTCACCACGTCCATTAGATTTAGGGGGAAGTAAAGACTTTTTCACAAAGCTAGCCCATGTAGTTTTGTATTTGGTTTAATCATAAAAAAAAAACCTTAAATTCAAAAAGCTGTTTTTGTGTTTGTGTCTTTGACTAATGTTTACATTTGTTTATTGATATGAAATATTATAGAGTGAAAAACATGCAAACAAAAAAGGGAAATCAGGGAGGGGGCAAAAAGTTTTTCACACCAGGCAGTTGGGAATAAAATGTGGCGAGTCAGGAATTTCTTCCATCATTTCCTATGCAAATGTTCGCCTTGATACTGAACTGCATGTCAGAAATAAGTAGCGTCAAATCAAAAGAAGTTCAAAACACAGCCCCCACCCCGTACTGTGATTGGTGGATTACCGGCTGTTTATGTTTTTTTGTTTGTTTCGTTAAGGCATAGCTCTCTGTACCGCAATATCACAGGTTCAAATCCCATCACCACCATGCTGTCACTAGTTGGCCTCTGAGCAAGGCCCTTAACTCTCAATTAATCTGTAGTTAGATGCGATCCTCTGCCAAATGCTATAAAGGTAAATGTTTTGTTTTCTTCGGTATGAATATATGCGTGACGAATAAAAACGGAAAGAAAAAAAACATGTTTACACGATACACCGCAGATGTTATTTACACAAACTAACACGCGGTAAGTGTTAGATTTCTGACGAAAATTGCACCCTGTTTACGTCTCCAGCTCTCTCACTCGTTTCATTCCCTGAAGTCAGTTCGTATGCGCTATATAGGGATGAGCGATTTCTCTATTAATCAGCATCGGGGAGAAAATACACGTGAAAAAAAAGATTTTTCTGTCCGTTACCATGTTTCATGTTTCGTCTACATTTTGCCGTCGTGTTTGTAGCCTTCCTGAGAGTTTGGAATCGTCCTATGCTACTGTAATGATGTAAAGGCTCTTCTAATACTTTTAAGTGAATGTTTTCCAGATGTTGCAATGGATCATGGGTTATATCTCCTAATTGTTTAAAATGACATATATAATTGATATATATATATATATATATATATATATATATATATATATATATAATTAAAGTTAATAATAAATAATTAATAAATAGTTCATAATTGAATTCATTACATAGAAATGAACTTAATTAAATTAAACTGAATTGAATTATAGGGGCAAGGTGGCTTAGTGGTTAGCACGTTCGCCTCAAACCACCACGGTCCGGGTTCGATTCCCGTCTCGGCCTTGTGTGTCTGTGGAGTTTGCATGTTCTCCCCTCAGGGGGTTTTTTCTCCGGGTCCCCCACCCCCGGTCCAAAAACATGCACGGATAGGTTGATTGGCACCTTGGAAAATTGTCCCTAGTGTATGAATGTGTGTGTGAATGTGAGTGTGTGTGTCCTGCAATGGGTTGGCATTCCATCTAGGATGTGTCTTGCCTTAATGCCCATAGACGCCTGAGATAGGCACAGACTCTCTGATCAGATAAAGCGGTAGAAGGTGAATGAATGAATGAATGAATGAATGAATGAATTGAATTAAATCAATTGAATTGACTTGCATTTAGTTGAATACAAATAGGGGTCGAAATTAATTAAATCAATTTAATTACATTCAAATTATAATTGAATTGAATGAAATTGATTTGAGTGGAGTCGAACTGAATTAAATTGAACTGGATTTAATGAGTTAAGTAGAATTTAAATAAATTTAACTGGAATGACTTGAATTGAATTGACTTAAGGTGAATACAAATAAGAGTTAAATTAATCAATTGATTAATTTATTTGATTACATTCAATTGAATATTATTAAACTGAAGTAAAAATGTATTTGAGATGATTTGAGTTGAAAAATTAAATTGAGTTCAATTGATTTAAATTGTACCAAGTTGTATCAAATTGAACTATGAAATTGAGTTAAGTAGAATCTTAATAAATTGGATCGAGTTCGCTTTAGTTGAGTTGAATAGAAACAGCGGTTGAAATTAATTGAATTCAAGTACATTCAAGTGAATATAATTGAAATGAATCAAATTACGTTGATTTGAGTGGAGTTGAACTGAATTAAATTAAAACTGTGTTGAATTGAACTGCGCTAAATGAAAACGGGATACGTTAAGTTGAAAAGTTACATTGAGTTAAATTGAATTCAATTATTAATTGAGTTAAGAAGAATTTAATACATTTATTTGAGTTGACTTGAGCCGAATTGAGTTGAATACAGATATAGGTTGAAGTGAACGATTGAAATTACATTTAAATTGAGTTGAGTGTAGTTGAACTGAATTGAGTTGAGTTGGAAAATGTAACAGAGCTGAATTAAAAATGAGTTGAAATTGAGTTGTTAAATTGAGTTGAACTGAATTGAATCACTGAATTGAGTCAAGTTACGTTGAATTTAAATAGATTGAGTTGAATTGCATGAATCAAGTTCAATAAATGAAATTTAATTACACTGAATATGGAATTAAAATGGAGTTAAATTGAGTTGAATGTAATTAAATTAGGCAATAAGAGTCAGACAGGGGGTGTGAATTTCAGCTTCAAAACTCCAACACAATAATAAAGAAGATTATAGACACTCATCGCTTCTATTCTCTCCCCGAAACCCGAAATGAATTTGTTCGCTAAACTATGATGTCGTGATCGTGTACCACTTTTCCAGAACATTTCCAGATATTTGCATATTGACCGAGAAAAACAGGAACGCGGGTCGGAAAATGTGAAGTATGAAAATATCAGGTCGAATGTAATACAAGAACCCGAGTGAACTGACGAACCCGAGCATTTGGGATGAAAATGGGGTCAGCGAGTGGAAAACCCCAGTGTTAACCGCTCTGAGAGAGTCGGTATCTGTTAGCGCCCTTTGCGTGCGCGTGCGTACGGATGCAAGTCTGCGGACCGCCGATCATTTGTCTTATGCAAAGCTTGTCAAGTCGAGTCAAATCCATGCGAGTTTTTGTTTTGTTGGAATGATTATTAAAAGTAGGAGCACCTGCCGAGCCTCCCTGTCCGGAACGCCGGAGAGAAACAAACATGGCGTCCCGGATCTCGTCGGATCTCCAGGTAAAAGCCAAGCGACTGCTTGTTCCTCGGACGTGTGGTTCACGGGGAAACAGACTCCTGCCTCCTTTCAGTCGGAAAAAACACGTTCCTCTTCCCTGTTGCATTCCTGTCTTGCTGCACAGCTCCGGGGTGGTCTGTCGGAGAGACTGATAGCGATCGGGTTACGAGACAACGTGCCGGAAGTGCAGCAGTGACCAGGAAGTAGCGAATTGTACGGGGGAAAAGACAAAAACAAAAACACTTCTGATTAATGCGGGAAAAAGAAAAAGGGAGGCGGCGCAGGATAAACTGATTAATCTTTTCTGGAGTGATTTGTGAGGGGATTTTTTCCCAGATCCAAAATGGAGGAATGAGGCCTACGCTTTAACAGCGGCACACGTGACTCCTGCACTGAGATTCCTATGCCTTCGACGGAGTGGAAAAGACTTTTTGTGGGGGAAAGAATTTGTGCAATTTTGAAAACAAATTTGGAAAAATCCTAAAATATTCCTATAAAATGTTATCTGTCACGTATACATTCATATAGAGTACGAGATAACGAGTGTCCAATAGAGAAATAATGATTAACGCAGTGTGCATTACTATGTGAGTGATCTGCTCCTTCACTCGAATGAATGAAACCTGAACAACAAAAGAAGAAAAAATAAATAAACTTCAGTGCATCCACTCACGCTTCCTAAATTACGCCTACTAGCTGCCCATTCACAACAGGTATGATCTCCTCACTATATTACTGTATATTACCGTATGGAATCTTACACAAGCGCATCACATTCCCAAATCCGTATTACGCAATAAAGCGCATTTTACTTTTGTGAATGCAATGCGCTTCTGTATAACCTAAACATATCACCAGTTTATATGGAAATCAACCGGACCACAATTCTTAAAGGAGCCACGTCCCATATTTTACAATTAAAACCAACCACTAAACAAAGTAACATTGTAATTAACAAGAAATTAATATTAAAAGAAAAAGGGAGAGATTTTGAGAGCAATGTATGTAATTATATCATCTGTTACAGTTAGTTACAGAAACATGAAAAGCATTAATTGGTACATTGGAAATGTGCGATTAGTCACTATTCACTAATCATTAATTAAATATTTTAATCTATTGACATTCCTACTTTAAATATTACTTTATATATATATATATATATATATATATATATATATATATATATATATATATATATATATATATATATATATATATATATATATAAAGGTGTTTACTCAGGTTAGAGTTCAATTGCAGGGTATAAACATATGCTCAGTTTATTCATTTTTTTTTACTTTATATTTGTTCAATTGTGTATTTTGAATTGAATAAACACCGGTTTTTGCCCAGCAGTAGTAATGCTGAGTAATGCAAATTATGCAAATGAGCACTAATTAGCATTTTATGAATATCTACATTTGATTAAAAACAAAGGTGTTAGAATTAGCATTAATTCATGAATTCAATATTCATACTGATAAAAAAAAAGTATTTATTGTTGAAAATCCGTTTTATTGTTTTCCTTGATGGCGGTCGTGATGTCGGTTCTTGTTGGTGGTTGTGCCGCTTCTCCACCACATGAATGCTCGGAAGCCTGCACTCTGGACGTTTTTTCTCCAGTTTGCATTGGGATTTAAATAGAGCTGTTGAAGAAGAATCCTGGTGCTGTGTGTGTAAATAAAAAGTCTATAAGTAAACACGCCTGCACATGCAAATCTCATTAGTTTGAATTTCTTTTTTTACTGTGAGCTGAAAGATTGATAAATGAATAAGGAGTAGTGATGTAAATGTAGGAATAGATAAGCAAATTTCCATCTCAACCCAAATCAGATCAAGTCCAGGTGTTGTACACATCAGGGTCGGGAGTGTTGTTGTGTAAACGAGCTGACGCAAACAAGAAACGTACAAGATCTCACCAATACATCAGATACAGATCTTTTTATTACATTACAAATAGAGTCCGTATCTATCTATCTATCTATCTATCTATCTATCTATCTATCTATCTATCTATATATCTATCTATCTATCTATCTATATATCTATCTATCTATCTATCTATCTACTATATATCTATCTATCTATCTATCTATCTACACAGATCTATCTATCTATCTATCTATCTATCTATCTGTCTGTCTGTCTGTCTACACCGATTTATCTAGCTATGTATTTATCTATCTGTCTCTCTACACATACACACATATCCATCACGTATATTATGATTGCGTGTGTGCGTGCGAGAGCGTGCGTGCGTGCGTGAGTGCGTGTAATAAGAGTGTGAGTGTGTGCATGAGTGCGTGTAATAAGAGTGTGTGTGTGTGTGTGTGTGTGTGTGTGTGTGTGCGTGCGCGCGCGCGCACTCCGTTGCCCTTCTGTACAGAAGATCTGTCACGACATCCGCGACTCCCACGTGCGCGGCGCTGCCGTGAGACGGGAAGAATCGCCTCTGCGTTTCTCATGCAAATCCACCCTCCTAACTGCCCCCGAGCACGCAACACACACACACACACACACACACACACACACACACACACACACACACACACACACACACATATACAATGAAAACTGAGATGTCTACAATGGTGTCCTCTACACGCGCTTTGTGCTCACCGTGACGTCACGCTTCCTGGTTTCCTGATTTCAGCTGTGAGATTGTACACACACACCTACACACCTCTGTGTTTTTATATAGCGTATATTGTGTATATTTATCCTGCTGAGGTGTGTGTGTGATGTGGTGTGTGTGTGTGTGTGTGTGTGTGTGAGAGAGAGATAAGACAGCAGTAAACGCAGGCATGTCACGCCACAGCTCCAGCAGGAAGGCAGGGAAAGATTGAAGGCCGAAGTGTGTGTGTGTGTGTGTGTGTGTGTGTGTGTGTGTGTATGTTCATTCCTTACTGGAGAAATCCTCACCTCACATGTCCCTCTGTCTGTGTATGTAAGTATCTAAATCCTCACCTCACACGTCCCTCTGTCTGTGTATGTAAGTATCTATCTATCTATCTATCTATCTATCTATCTATCTATCTATCTATCTATCTATCTATCTATCTATCTATCTATCTATATATCTATCAGCGACTCTATAACTAACATCCATCCATCCATCCAGCATATCTAAAACTACCATATAAAGCTACCGTTGAAGGCAGATTTCTTCGACCCCGGCAGCTGTAGAAATCTGCAAACATAAACATATTCTCCAGGAAGTGTCAGAAACTCTCTGAAATAAAGACAATAATTTAATATATATTCATTATAATATTATAAAGCACATGGACTCGGCGTGTGGTGGAGTTTAGGCCCTTTTCTGATCCTAATGACCGACCATATTCCCATTCAGTAGCAGCTAAAACAAATCCCACCAGCATCACTGAACACAACACATACATTATTGTGTGGAGTTTTCCTATAACACACACATACACCACACACACACACACACACACACACATTAACACTTTCCGGTCTGAGAAACAGATTTGAATTCCTGCAGCGTCATGGCCCGAAAGGAAAATTAGGGCGAAAAATCTCACCTGGCCTTTAAACTCCACACGGTGAGGAACACGGAGAACCCGCACTGATGAAGAAGAACACGTTCCGTCAACACGGATCGCTCAGAAAGAAAGCATTCCGTATCCTGCTTTTAACACGTCTGCACAAATCACTATCTGTTACAGAGGAACACACAGAGTGCTTCCAGCGGGAACACGGAACGTCCTGTCCTGCCACTGTCAGAACCACAACACACACACACACACACACACACACACACACACACACACCAGTGCTCACACGATTCAGCTGTCATCTCATTAAATTCATTTGATTATTGTTATTTATTTTTTATTTCAATCTGAATTTATTTTTTTTTTACACTTTTTAAATTTTAACATTTTTATTTTATATGATGGATGTTCACACACTGAGCTGATCATTATTGGGATTAAAGTCTTTATATAAATTGTTTGATGGAAAACGTGTTTGGAGGGGAGGGGTGAGAAAGAATGAGTGAAAGAGAGAGACGGTGAGAAAAAGAGTGAATTACAAAGAAAGAAAGAAAGAAAGAAAGAAAGAGAGATATATATGAATATAAAACAGTGAGAAAGAAAGAAAAATGAACAAAAAGAGTGAGAAATTAAGAATGACAGTGAGAAAGAAAGAATGGGAGAAAGAGAGTGATTGAGAAAGAAAGAAAGAAAGAGTGAAGGAAATATGATTAAGAAAGAGTGAGAAATTAAGAATGATAGTGAAAAATAAAGAGAGAGAGAGAGAGATAGTGAGAAAGATAGAGAGGATGAAATTACGAAAAAAATGAGAAAGTGAAAAATAGAAAGTGAGAAAAAGAAGGAGTGTAAGAGAGTGAGTAAGAAAGATTAAAGTAGTGATGAGAGAGTGAACATGAGACAGAGAGAAAGTGATAAAAAGCGAGCTATTAAAAGAGAGTAATAAAAATTGCGAGAAACAAAAAGAGAGACAAGCAACAGTAGTAAAGACAAAGATTGAAAACAAAATTGAAAGAGATCAATTAATTTAAAATTTAAAATTATGCAAAAATAACAATAACAACACACACACACACACAAAAACACACACACACACACACACACACACACACACCACCCCATGAGGAAGTGTGCAGGAAGTTGTATGAAAGGCCTTCTAGGTGACCTTGATGTGACCTCTGGGGTGACCTTCCAGGCGATCGCCTTCTAAACTGAAGTGTAAAATCTGCGACATGTCCAGTGTGTTATTTGTTTGTTTGCTTTTTAGTTACTTGAAGAACAGAACGAGAAGGACTGAGATAAAATAGTGAGAATGAGAAAGAATGGGAGACAAAGAAAGAGAACAAGAAAGAGAGAAGGTTAGACTGAGAAAGAGTAGTGAGATTAAGAAAGAGTGCGAATGAAAAAGAGAGGGAGAGAGACAACAAGTGAGGGAGAGAGAGACACACACAGAGGGAGGAGATGAATTGATAGAGTAAGAGAGAGAGAGAGAGAGGAGAGAGAATGAGAGAGGAGAGAGAGAATAAAGAGAGAGAGAGAGAGAGAGAGAGAGAGAGAGAGAGAGGGAGAGAGAGAGAGAGAGAGAGAGACATACACAGAGGGGCAGGAGAGAATGAGAGTAAGAGAGAGAGAGAGAATGAGTAAGGGAGAGAGAGAGAGAGAGAGACAGGGGGAGAGAGAGAGTACACAGAGAGAGGGCAGAGAGAGAATGAGAGTGAGAGACAATAGAGAGAGAGAGAGAGAGACAGAGAGAGAGAGAGAGCGAGAGACATACACAGAGAGGGCAGGAGAGAATGAGAGTAAGAAAGAGAGAATGAGTGAGGGAGAGAGACACACAAAGACATAGGGAGGAGAGAATGAGAGTAAGAGTAAGAGAGAGATAGAGAGAGAGAGAGACACACAGAGGGCAGGGAGAATAAGAGTAAGAGAGAGACGCGAGTTTATGTTAAACGCTGATTATTACCAGCCAATCACAGCGCAGTATTTACCCCTGACCTCTGAGCCGCTGTACACAGACAGGTTTGTTGTCTCTAGTCTACACTGACGGAGTAAAATAAAGTAAGGGAGATATTTGCGGTTTGATGTCGTGCCTTCGTTACTGTGATCATCCGCGTAATAAACACTGAGACGTGGTGTAATAATTTCGATAAGGGAACTTTATTACCACTTTATAAGCACTTCTCTTTTCAGCAGGATAAAGGATCAGTGTGTGGGCCGCTGCTGCAGCGCTCAGAGCGAGCCTTTCTCTGCTGTTTATTCACTTTCCACTTCACCCTCTGTCACGCAAAACCGTCACACACGCACACACACACACACACACACACACACACACACACACACACACAACACACACCACAACACACCGGAAAGCACACACACACACACGAACCTTTCAGTGGAGAAGATTTAATGGCGTATTCCCCTGTAAGAGTTCACAATGCGCTTAGTATCAGGACAGTAAATCCTTCAGCATGGAGCTCCTGGATTCGGAATTCTGGTTGGTCCGACTGTGTTCGCGTCCTGTACTACAGTCCCAGCAGTAAATCCCACACAGGGCCGTGTACGCCATTACACGTCATGTTATTAAATAATCATATCAAATATGCAGCTACAAAATCTTCTGTTCTTTTATGATTTTTTTTTCTTTTCTGCCTTATTTACGTCAAGAAAGAAAAAAAAAAACGCTGCACATTTCTTCTTCTTTCTTTTTTTATTTATTCGTCAAGAAATAGAAAAAAACACATATTTCTTATTTATTTATTACTTCAAGAAAGTGGAAAAATGCACAGTATTTATTTATTCGTCTATTTATTACTTCAAGAAAGTGAAAAAAAATTGCAAAGAAATTAGAAATCTATCGAGTCATCTGACCTTTATTGCCATTTACAGTCCAGTAAACACACATCTATCTATCTATCTATCTATCTATCTATCTATCTATCTATCTATCTATCTATCTATCTTCTGTTTCTTTTTATTTGGAACGTTTTCAGGTTATAAACAGATTAATTTATAAGTTTAATAAAACAACATACATTTGGATTCATCCAGGTTAAGTTATATTTTATTTGACACACTTTTCCCCCTGTTATGCATATTTAAGTGTTTTTTATTCACTTTATACAGAATACATTTGTTTTTTTATCCATTTATTTATTTCATTTCCTAATGTCATTTCCTCATTTTGTTATGATTATATATAATCTATATATATATATATATATATATATATATATATATATATATATATATATATATATATATATATATATTATATATATATTTTTTTTAACTCACGCGCGTTTTTATTCTGTTTGTTTTGTATCTAATCCCACTTTCTCTGTACTCACACCACACACCACACACACACACACACACACACACACACACACACACACACACACACACACACACAACACACACACACACCGCGTGCTCTCCTGCGCATGCGCTGTCCCAGCCGCCTGTGTCTCCATGGTGAACGACGCTGTACTCTGCTGTGGCTCTCTCTCAAGAAATAAACGGATATAAAACACTTTATTTATTTATTTGTTTTTTAATTCTATTCACGTTTTCCCCAACACTATGGGTATGTAACACGTCTTTATCTGTCAATTAAGAAATAAACTCTGAATCCGCTAGCATAAAGTGTTTTGAGTAGACTTAGCATTCCTTCTGTTTAAACGCAATGCGCAGCACACAAAGTGATCATGGTTTACCGATACAAACTCCTCCTGATCCTAAACACTGCAGAAATTTACCTTTTTCTTTACATTAAGAAAACGGGAAGGATTTTGTACCACACTGCAAGTAACTCCATTTAAAAACACCTGAACTCTTCAACATGCACCTCAACCAATCAAAAATCAGAACAGTCATTCCGGTGAAGAGCTTCAGGTCATGATCAACATCAGAATGAGGAAAGATCTATCATTAATATCAGTTTTGTTGGCAGAGATCTTGCAGCGATCTCATTGGTCATAATAGAGATCTCATCGTGATCTCACTGGGTGTTTCAGAGATCTGCTGGTGATCTTATTGATCATGGTAGAGATCCCTTAGTGATCTCTGTAGTCATGGCAAAGATTTCCCGGCGACCTCTGCGGTCATGGAAGGCATCTTCCAATGATCTCATTAGTCATGGTAGAGTAGAGTAGACACTTTCGTCACGAAGGCTATCACGCTGTGTTCGTGCCAGAGATCTCACGGTGATCTTATTATTTGTGGCAGAGATCTTGCAGTTATCCGCAGTGATCATGGATGAGATCTCATGGTGATCTCATTGGTCATGGTAGAGAGCTTTATTTATTCTTGATGGTTGTGGCAGAGGTCTATCAGTGATCTTATTGGGTGTGCCAAAGATCTCAGGGTGTGTGCAGTGATCTCAGCGATCATGGCAGATATCTCACAGTGATTTCAGAATTCATGGCAGAAAGATTCAGTGATCCCATTAGTTGTGGCAAAGATTTCTGCGGTCATGGCATGGCAGAGATCTTCCAGTGATCTCATTGGTCATGGTAGAGAGCTTTCTGTGATCTTGATGCTTGTGCCAGAGATCTTTCAGTGATCCCTTTTGTCATGATACAGATCTTGCAGTGACTGTGGTGTTTGTGACAGAGATCTCACAGTGGTCTTATTATTTGTGGCAAAGATCTTATGGTGATCCCAGTGATCATGGGCATGATCTGACAGTGATCTCTTTTGAATGTGGCAGAGATCTCGTTGTTTCTTGATGGTTGTGGCAGAGATATCAGTGATACCTTTCGTCATGATAGTCATCATGTGGTGATCTTAATAGTTGTGGCAAAGATTTTGCGGTGGGCCCAGTGATAATGGGTGTGATCCTCATAGTGATCTCATTGGTCATGGTAGAGATCTTTCTGTGTTCTTGATGGTCGTGGCAGAGATCTTTCAGTGATCCCTTTCGCCATGATAGAGATTTCGCCGTGACCTTATTAGTTGTGGCAAAGATCTCACGATGATCTCTGCGGTTTAAGGCGGAGATCTTCCAATGATCTCATTGGTCATGGCAGTGATCCTCCAGTGATCTTATTGGGTGTGACATCTGGGAGATTCCTTACGCTTGCCCTAGCATTAACGACCCGTATCGTTGTTGTCTCTCTTCCTTCCTGCAGAAGACGATCCCACCAGTGATTCCCTGAACGAAGAAATGAGGATCTGTACTCCTTCTCATCCCCTGCCCCTTGAGATCCAGCAGGTACAGACTAACGATGCACAGAGGCCTCCTCGTTCTGAGACGTTCTGAGACCATAATAAGTCTGCACCAGGGTTTTGTGGCCGAACATTCAGTAACGGTTCAGAAGGGATCGCACTTTTCCTCCCCCTGTCATTCACTTTCTCTCTCCTTCTGTTTTCTTGTTTTACAACCCCTCCTCTCTCTCTCTCTCTCTCTCTCTCTCTATCTCTCCATCTATCAGTGTCTGTCTTTCCACCCACTTGAACAGCAATCTGTTAAAAGATACAGGATGTACTTGCTGATCTCAGGCCCCCGGTTGGGAAAAATAACGATTGCGTTTAAAGACAAGAATAAAGACGTGATGATGAAACCGAGCCCCGTTTTTAGATCCGGCTCGCACCGAGGGCTGACGCAAGAGCCACGGAATATGAGTAAGCACGAGGAATAAAAATATTCCGCCGACATTCCGAGCGAAGGCGTCCGCTCCTCGAGTCATTCTCAGAAAACACAGATCGCTATGTGCTTTCTTTCTGATTCCACGCAGAGTCTCCGTTTCCTGTTCCAACACCCTCCAGTCTTCTGGGAAGATGTTCCACTAGACCTTGTGGAGATCTTCCTGTGTGCTGCTCAGCCACAAAAGGTGATAGTAAAAGTCAGATGAGGAGGACTGGGGTGTGGTCAGCGTTCACACCCATCTCTAAGGTGTTCAGTAGTGTTTGTAGCAGGGCACGCAGGATCTTCGACATCTTCCAGGCCGTGTAAATCCGAGGAGCCGTGGTGCTCACATCGTGCTGGGACAGGTTCGGATCTCCTGGTTTCAAAGTTTGTCTAGAGCATGTACGCCCTACACAGCTCACACGAGTCCGACTTTGTGGTAAACGGTCCGGGTGGAAAAAGTCTGGGCGTCTGATTTTCATGACCATCTTCTTGTCGTCCATCTTCTCATCGTCCATCTTCTCGTCGTCTATCTTCTCGTCGCCCGTCTTCTCGTGGTAAATTCAGGGAGAAGAAATTGCAGCTTGAGATGGTCAGGTTTAAGAATTCACACCTTGCAGAACGACTCCTTCCATAAATGTGTCACAGAATCAGATTCAGAATTCGACTCTTTAGTGCGCTTTATTGCTAAGTATGTTTGCACTTATAAGGGATTTGTTTTGGTGACAGAAGCTTCCAGTTGTACATTTTTATGTGCCTTTTTAAATTAAATTAAAGGAAAAAATCGAAAAAAAAGAAAAACAATACTGTATATATAAATTCAATTCAGTAATTTAATTTAATGCAATGTGTGAAAGGAAAACATTTAAAATATATAAATCCAATTTAATAATATCAAATTAAATAAAATGAAGGGAAATAAAATAAAAATAATATAAATGATTATTTTAATATTCATTTATAAAATATAAACTAAATTTAAAAAAATTAATACGTTAAATTAAATATATTATTTAATGCCATTTCATGTATATATTTATAATTAAATAAATTCAATTATGTGGGTCGTCGTATCAGAGTTACTTATTAGAATTGAGACACGTTGTTTCATTTCCATTGTGTGTGTGTGTGTGTGTGTGTGTGTGTGTGTGTGTGTGTGTGTGTGTGTGTGTGTGCGCTCAGAATACACACACCTGTAAAGGGGGAACAGCATGTGAAAAAGGGGAAAAAAGAGAAATGTTGCATGTGACCCGAGCCTCGACCAGATCACACATCCGGCACACAGACTGTAGTGACACTGTGGTGTGGGGTGAAAGCAAGGTCACGTCCAAACATACGGCTCAGACATGCTCACCAGCGTGTGTGTGTGTGTGTGTGTGTGTGTGTGTGTGTGTGTGTGTGTGTGTGTGTGTGTGTGTGTGTTTGTGTGAGTGAGTGTGTGTGTTTTTGTGAGTGACAACAGACAGTGAGGCAGTAGTGCAACAGACAGACAGGGTAATTCTGTACAGAGAAGAGTGTGTGATAGAGAGAGACAGACAGACAGACAGAGAGAAAGAGAGGTAGATAGATACACATAGTGAGAGACAGCAAGACAGACAGAAAGGCAGGGAGACAGACATATACACAAGGATACAGATAGACAAGATAGACAGACAGAAAAACACACAAAGAGAGACAAACAAAGAGACAGACAGACAGACAGAGAGAGATAGATAGACTGACAGAGTGACATAGAGGCAGATAGATTGACAGAAAGACACAGAGAGACAAGAGAAAGAGAGACTGAGAGCCACAGTAAGACAGTAAGACAGACAGAGATAGAGAGATACTGATAGACAGAGAAAGAGCGAGAGCTCGATAGGCAGGGAACGAGAGACAGACAGTTAGACAGAGACCCTGTCAGACAGACCTATTGACAGAGAAAGAGACATACAGACAGATAGATAGAGGCATATAGAGAGAGTCAGACAGGCAGAGAGGTAGAGAGACAGACAGAGAGATAGATAGATAGAGAAAGACATATAAACTGAAAGACAGATACAGAATGTGTGTGGCTGAGAGAGAGAGGGATAGAGAGAGATGAATATATATATATATATATATATATATATATATATATATATATAGATAGGAGAGAGAGAGAGAGAGAGGAGAGAGAGAGAGAGAGATGGGATGGAGAGATCAGGTCAGGTGTTTTGGTTTATAAAGTATATGATGATGAGATGATGATATGATTATGAGATGTTTTAAATATGTATTGAATAAAGATCAAACACTCACTTCGACACTTTTCCTTCCGAGTGTGAACACGTGAGTGATTTCCGTGTCTCCACGACACTCGGACACTCTACACTCGTGTTCCGCGATTCCTCTATTCATTTTTGATGAGCGCTTCATCCAAAAGCCTCCATCATGAGCAGGAACGCCATGCTGCTCACCGCAGAGCCCCACCCACCAATCCCCCCCCCACCTCTTTCGCACCTGTAAATAATGGATGCTTCTCAAATCCGGCCTGCGTCTGTTCGCTAGTTAGCGATGGACGCCTCCGTCCCAGGAGGGATCAAACTTGCACATGTGCTACCAGCTGCCTTTCATCACCCCGAACCACACACACACACACACACACACCACACACTCGAGTTCATCGTCCTTTGCAAACATAATTCAAATCAGGAGTCATCCCGCCATGTACATTTGGCCTCAAATTGGTGTTTTTCCTTCAGCACCACCCTCAGCACCACCAGCCGTGCTTTCACTTCAGCACCACCCTGAAGACCACCAGCGATACTTTTACTTCAGCACCATCCTCAGCAACAATAGACATGCTTTCTCTTCAGCACCACCCTCAGGATCGCCCTCAGGACCACCCTCAGCAACACCAGCCATGCTTTCTCTTCAGCACTAACCTCAGGACCAACCTCAGCAACACCAATCATGCTTTCTCTGAAGCACCATCCTCGGGACCAACCTCAACACCACCTTCAATGCCACTATCAGGACCAGCTTAAGGACCCCCAACAGTGATTTCTCTTAAGCAACACTCTCAGGATCACCCTCAGGACCACCAGCCATGCTTTCTCTTCAGCACCACCCTCAGGATCACCCTCAGCACCAACCTCAGGACCACCCTCAGCAACACCAGTCATGCTTTCTCTGAAGCACCAATCCTCAGAACCAACCTCAACACCACCTTCAATGCCACTATCAGGAGCAGCCTTAGGACCCCCAGTGCCTTCTCTTCAGCACCACCCTCAGGACTACCCTGGGTGTCCTAGTCCCAGTGAAGGGAAAAGGAATTCCGTGGTTCTCCTCTCCTCCTCTCTCTCTCTCTCTCTCTCTCTCTCTCTCTCTCTCTCTCTGTATATATATATATATATATATATATATATATATATATATATGCTCCTGATTGTTGAAGATTTATCTTCCACAATCTTCCCTGGAGCTGCAAAGCTGGTAATCTCCATGGTACTGAACCCCCCCCCATACCCCCCCCCATACCCCACCTCAACCCCCTCCCCATTGTTATTTACCCCAGTGTGAATCCCACGATGCCCCCCGTATCTCCTTCCTGATACTCCTTTTGTGTCGTTTGCCAGGGCAGCGGAGTTGAGAGGAATCTCGATGTTGGCTCTCGCTACTCCGAGTACCGCAGGGGGGTCTTTATCTTAATGAGCATTCACAAAGCGTACACGCGCACACACACACACACACACACACACACACACACACGCACACACACACACACACACACACACACACACACACACACACACACACACACACACACACACAATCGCTCGCACAAAATCTACAGGAAATTAAAGGAAAAACAAGGATAAGTGCATTGACTGTTAAGCCTTTGCGTGATAAGAGGACGTCTGTGGTGATGCTTTGTGGCTGGAACAGGATGAAGTACTGAGGGGGAGCGCGCCCCCCCCTCACACATACACACACACACACACACACACACACACACACACACACACACACACACACACACACACACACACACAAACAGGTGCTTCCCAGAGCAGTCCAAAACAATTCCTATATGGAGTAGCACAGAGGGTTTATCACTGTGTAAATAAGTCTTGTTGTGAGTGTGATCAGGGTCGGGGTATCGGAGCTCGGGGGTGGGTGTGTAAAGGGGGGTGGTGTTTGTGTGGTGGAGCAGTGAATGGGGTTAGAAGGTATTTAGGATTTGTGTGTGTGCGTGTGGTGACACTGACCCAGTTTTACAGCAGGATTTGATGGAAGCAGACGGAGGAGAAGAGCTCAGAGTGAGGACAGGGATGTCGGGGTGCCCGGGCGGTGGGCGTGTACGGAGATCATAGATCTTTTTTTCCCCAGATTATCACAATAACAATAATGATAACATAATAATAATAATATTCATTCATTCATTCATTCATCTTCTACCGCTTTATCCGATCTTCCCTCAGGTCACGGGGGAGCCTGTGCCTTATCTCAGGCGTCTATGGGCATTAAGGCCATAATAATATTAGTAATATTAATAACAATAATAATAATAATAATCAAATAATAAAGATAAAATTATAATAATGATAAAATAATAATAATAATAAAAATAATTTAACAACAACAACAATAACATAATAGTAATATTAATAACAATAATATTAATTATTTATTTTATGATATTTATTATACATTATCATAGTTCAATTATAATAAATTCATTATATACGATGAATATAATAATTCACACCATTATTATTATTATAATTATTATTGAAATCACTGATGATGATGATGATGATGATGATGATGATGATGATATTGATGGTGTAATTAATAATTTAAACGATCATTTTATAGTGAGTGTCCTCAACAGAGAACCTGATACTGCATGTGGGAGTTCTTGCGTGTAAGAAAAGATTTGTGTGTGTGTGTGTGTGTGTGTGTGTGTGTGTGTGTGTGTGTGTGTGTGTGTGTGTGTGTGTGGTGTGTGAATGTAAGTGTTTAGCCGATGTGTCAGTGGCAGGAGCAGAGGCCCCCGCAGCAGCTTTCTCTGTCACAGGAATGCATTCTTATTGGCACACACACACACACACACACACCACACACACACACACACAACACACACACACACACACACACACACACAAACTCACACACAAACCCCTCCGGGTTGGCATTTGCCGAATCCTATGGTGTGTGTGTTTGTGTGTGTGTTGTGTGTGTGCACTCTGTGTCAAATTGTTTGTGAGGGTGACGAATCCGCGAGCATGTAAGCCTCCGTTCTTCACTCTGTGTCTCGTTCTTCTGATTAAGGCCATTTTATCACCATTATTTCCAGGATTATTATAGAAGTTGGAGATCTGAACACTTGTTTCTCATTTCTCATACGGACAAAAGTTTGTGGCCACCTGATCATAAGATCCTTATTTGAACAGTTCTGGGATTAATCATCCATCATCTCAGATGGAGAAAATCCTGCCTCATAACTAATACTATTTATGATCTACCAGTATGGTCTATCTATATATATATATATATATATATATATGACAAAATACAAATATATACAGTCTGACAAAAGTCTTGTCGCTTGTGCCAATACAAATGACCTGTCAAAAACCTGATAGTCTGCCGCTGATTTTTTTTCAAGATTTTTTTTACAAGAAATGGCTCATTTTAATCCCAACAGCAAGTGTTTTTGTAATATTTTTCAGTGCAAAACGAAAGTGCAAAATGAAACTGTCAAAAAGTATTCTAATCACAGCTTCACCTCACAGCTTGGTGCAAGTCATTGATTTTTGCAAAGACATAAGTGTTGTCAAAGCATAAGTTTTGTCATATGAGCTTCACCTTGTCTAATAATGGATCAATTACCTTTGACTAATAATGGATCAAAGGTCTCAGTTGTGTATAAAAAGAACCCCAGTACACTGACCTTCACCTCAACTGCAACTATCAAGAGGCAAACATGCCTAAGATTCACCCACTAATCCAGTGTTGATTATCAAGAGGCTGAAGACCAGATCCACTGCTGATGTGGCATGCAGACACCTTCAATGTGTCTCAGCGTCAAGTACAGAGGATAAAAAAAAGATTTAAGAGACTGGAGACGTTTTTGACAAGCCCAGGTGTCAGGCAGACCCCGCAAGACAACTGCTCGAGAGGACCGTTTGTGTTCAACCAGAATCAGTTTGTCGGATTCTAGGCCAGTCGCCCATTTTCCACTGCAGCAGAGCTCCACGACCTGAAAAACCTGGCATTTACCTGAAGTCCCCGTGTCAACCAGCCTGAACAGTTTGTCGGATTCTATTCTGGAAATGGCCTCCATGGTCGAATCAGTGCCCAGAAGCCAGCACTAAATCAAAAGACTTGATTGAAAAACCGTGTGGCATTTGCCAAGGCCCACAGCCTCTAAAAAGGACGCTGGAAAACGCTGGAAAAGTGGCAGAAGGTGGATTTTTCAGATGAATCTTCTGTTGAATTACACCACAGTCGCCGCAAATATTGCAGGAGACCTACTGGAGCCCGCATGGATCCGAGATTCATCACCCAGAAAACAGTGAAGTTTGGTGGCGGAAAATCATCGTGGTCTGGGGTTACACATCCAGTATGGGGGTGTACGAGAGATCTGCAGGGTGGAAGGCAACATCAATAGTCTAAAATACCAAGAAATCTTAGCTACCTCTTATATTCCCAACCATAAAAGAGGCCAAATTCTGCAGCAGGATGGTGCTCCATCGCATACTTCCATCTCCACATCAAAGTTCCTCAGGGCGAAGAAGATCAAATGCTCCAGATGCTCCAGGATTGGCCAGTCACCCAGTCACCAGACTTGAACATCATGAGCATGTGGGGTAGGATGAAAGAGGAAGCATGGAAGACTAAACCAAAAAATATTGATGAACTCTGGGAGGCTGGGAGGCTTGCATGACTGACTGCTTTATTCCTGATGACTTCATCTGATAATCCTTGCCAAACCGCATATGCCAATCCTTATCAAGCTCATGGAAGTCCTCATGGAAGTCATATGCATATATTAAATTTGGATCTCACATCACCACTACTTAATTTGCTGACATATTTTGTATTTGCAGTAAATTTGTTCAATTTCTGTTTAGGCGACAAAACTTTTGTCTTGCCAAAATTTGACCTTTCTGTTTTGATTAAATGATAAATCTTTTTTCTTTTTTCAGTGAAACTAATTTATTTCAGTGCATTAAACATCATTTGGGAGGGTTTTAGCTGTTCATACGAGCTATTTCTAACACCAATTGATTAATTAAAAGTCAATAATAGCAAGGTTAATAGCAGGTGTTTCTACAAAATAGATAAGCGACAAGACTTTTGTCAGGGAGGGACTGTATATATATCTCTCTCTCTCTCTCTCTCTATCCTCTCTCTCTCCTATCTCTCTCTCTCTCTATCTCTCTATATATATATATATATATATATAGAGAGAGAGAGAGAGAGTGAGAGAGATCTTCATCATGGTGATTAATCATGATTAAATCGATTGATTGATTGACAGCTCTCTCTCTCTCTCTCTCTCTCTCTCTCTCTTAATATATATATATATATATATATATATATATATATATAATATATATATATATATATATATTAAAGCTGTCAATCAATTAAAATATTTACTTACATGTTGATCTTGAGTTAACATGGGAATAACTTATTTTTATTTGTTCTAAGTGTACCTTAAATTAAAATTTCCCATTGGTCATGGAATTTCTGGAATTTTTAACAAACATTTTTATAATCATATTAAAAATACCAGGTATTTTTGGGTGTCGATTTAAATATTCATTTGTCTTTTTGCACGTTTTGCGTTGTTCGATGGAATGTTCAAAACTCGCATATTTACACTCAATAAAAGTGGTAAATCGCATTGTCTTCCCCCCCAGGGCAACATCCTGAGCGCCAACATCACCCTCTGACCTCATTAACCCTCCTTCATTAACCATCCCTAACTGATTCTTTCCATATATATTGCTTGTTCAGTGCTGACGCAAGGGAGTCGGGACTGGGGATCAAAAACATCCTGCGAGAAACGATTTGACTCATCCTGCTCATCTGTCATCTGCTTATCTATGAGATATCTCTTTCTGCAGCAGAGTGTGAGTTCACGGCAAGGTGACTTGTGCAGGCCAGAGACACTCCAGGATTCAGTCAGAAGCCGTGTCTAAAAGCGAAAAACGCCCCCCGGCATCCAAACCGCTTTCAGGAAGTTCAGCCTGAATCTACCTTTTTGCACGTTTTCCCGTTGATTCGGCCGGGACGCGTCCAAGCATTTAGATTTGCATTGGATCGCATGCGGGCGCTCGTATTCGCCACGTTCGTGTCGCTCCTTATAACGACGCAAACCTCACTGTAGCTGATTTGAACATTTATACGAGTTTTATTTTAACAAAAGGTGTGGCAGACGTTAGCATTACTCGCCATCTCTGACGCCTCTGGTCCTGAATCACTTCACCTGAGCGTGCCAGACTTCTGTCACGCTCAAGAGGCCATTATCGCTCGGGCGCTTTAGTTACACTGCCACAATAACCTGAGTCATCATCAAGTTCTCACGATCTCGCCTGTTTGATCTAAAAAAAACAAAACAGAACCAAACCGCCACTTACAGGGCGCTCGCTTTATACCTAACCCCCCTCCCCCGACCTGCTTAAAAATGCCCATTGTGGATATTAGAGAAATGTGTGTGTTTGTGTATGTTGAGATGGAGCAGGAGGAGACGACCTGCCGTTACTGCGGCGTCAGCTACCTGATCATGCACGAGTTCCAGCGGCTGCAGGAGCGCCTCAGGGAGGTGGAGAGACAGCTGGAGAGGGAACGAGGCAGTGTGGGGAGAGAGAGAGAGTGCAGAGAGCAGCTGGAGAGGGAACGAGGGAGTGTGAAGAGAGAGAGAGAGTGCAGAGAGCAGCTGCAGTGCTCACAGGTTCAGCTGGTTCAGCTAGAGGAACTTCGACAAGCCAATCAGATTTATCTCCACAGGTGAGGATTCTGTACCGCCTTTATACGTTATTTACAACTCTGTACACTTTATACACAATTATATATATATAATATATATATATATATTGTGTATAAAGTGTAATATATAGATGTATATATATATATATATATATATATATATATATATATATTGTATATAAAGTGTATATATATATATATATATACCAGATGATAAACACTATATATATATATATATATATACAATGTATATATATATATATATATATATAGATATATATAAATATAATATATATATATATATATATATATATTATATATATATACACATGTATAAACACTATATACAAAATGTATATAAATGTTATTTATAGCTATGTACAACTTATACACGCTATACACAACATATACACTCTATGCACAACATATATAAATATATACACTCCTGAATACGTTATTTACAGCTCTGTACAACTTATACACTCTATATACAATATATACAAAATTAATACACTCCTGCGTATGTTATCTACAGCTCTGTACACTTTATACACTCTATACACAATATATACACAATTAATACACTCCTGTGTATATGTTATCTACAGCTCTGTACACTTTATAAACTCTATACACAATGTATACACAAAATATACACTCTGTACACTCTCTCTCTCTCTCTATATATATATATATATATATATATATATATATATATATATATATATATATATATATATAAATGAGTACACTCCATACATAATGTATACAAAATATACACTCTTTACACTCCTGTATACGTTATCTACATCACTGTACACGTTATATACTCTATAAACAAAATATATACACTATTTATACACAATCTATACATTTTATACACAATGTACACACTCTATGCACAACGTATACATTTTATCCACAGCGTATACACTACATTGACCCTCAGTATTCCCAATACTCAGTATTTGTCTATATTCACATTTATTGTTGTATAATTTTTACATTGTGTAAAGCTACTTTGGAACAATGTCAGTTGTGAAAAGCGTTATAGAAATTAACCGGAATTGAATTAAATATTCCCAACAATTAACTCTGACCCTCAAAACTCCCAATAATCATCATTGGCCCTTAATATTCCTAATCATTATTATTTGACCGTCAAATTCCACCATTGTTCCCAGTTATAATCACTGAGCACTTTTGATTCACAATAACTAATTACTTCCCACTTCCTACTATGGTTTCCAATAATAACCAGTGACCACCAGTAAACATCACTAAATATCATTATTCCCAATAACTTCTTCCTGCTTGACATCGTCTCGCCATCATTATTCCCAGTAATTATTAGCGACCTTTACTATTCCCAGTTATAATCACTGGTCATCATTTTCCCCAGTATCTTATCCCTTATATTCAGTGATGTCCAAAGAAGAAACTCCATTCCATGCAACTCATGTTTTTTTTGTTTTTTTAGGTAAACAACCACACAATCCAGTAGTGATGCAAATTACCTCACGACCATTCCGGCATCTTTCTGAGGAAGTTTTTATTTATTTTTTTTAGCAAGTTTCTCATGAGACAATCTGGCAACGGGAATGTCGGCGCGTTGGTTACTGTAAACGCGATGCTTCTCAGCGTAGTATGACTGCGCAGCGCGATATGACTGGATACGCTCGGTCAGAAACCGCGTCTCAAAGCGAAACCCCGCATACAAGACTGAAACTGCTTTCAGGAAGTTCAGCCCCGTGATGAAATTTACATGATTTCCACTTCACTCCAAGACGTACACGCAGCGTCGTTTAATAGCTAACCGACTACACCCATTATATTTAGACGCTCAGTGTGAAAGATAAAAGGCGTTAGTTTCTGGCTAGCTACGAAGCGCTAATTTAAGCCTGAAACAGGACACGCTATAAAGTTTCACCTTTGACGGACGGATCGCGTTTATGCGGAAAACAGATCACTGTAGAGCTCGGCGTGCAAGACGGAGAAAAACGAGACTTTATTTACACTTTATTCATTTTATACGAATTTTACACAAATAGCGTAATTCTCACGTTCAATGCATGATTAGCTAAGTCAGTTAGTTAATAGTTAATATAGTTTATTATAGTTAATGATAGTTAATAATAATTGTCAATAATACTAGTTTATAATGGTTAATAATAGTTCATAATAATTATTAATAATTAATAATAATAGTTTATAATAGTTAATAATAATTGTCAATAATAGTTAATAATCATTCTTAATAATTAATAATAATAGTTTATACTCATTTATAATACGGTAGTTTATAATAGTTAATAATAATAATTAATAATAGTTCATAATAGTGAAGAATAATAGTAAAGAATAATAATGAATAATAGTTCATAATAATAGTTCGTAATAATAATGAATAATAGTTCATAATAATAGTTTGTAATAATAGTCAATAATAAT
>JACRUU010000019.1:20201845-20204345 GCA_030449085.1 Kryptopterus vitreolus
GTACACACACACACACGCGCGTTCACGCACATGCACACACGCACACACACATACCATTTGTGGTTTTTGAAGGAAGTGGAAGTGGGCAGAACGTGGGTGCTCTGTTGTTCTCCACATGATTTACACGAACATCCGTTTGCACTCTGTTGCTCACGTTCTCACACATACACACACACACACACACACACACACACACACACACATACACATACAAAAGTGTGAATATTCCCATCAAAACGAAGTAAAGAGACAATCCATTTCTGTCTCCTGCAGAGAACAATCATTCTCAGTTGCATCATCAAGTGTGTGTGTGTGTGTGTGTGTGTGTGTGTGTATTTTTGTGTGTGTGTGTTTGTGGCTGTGTGTGTATTTGTGGGTGTATGTGTGTGCACGTATGCGTGTGTGTATGAGTGTATATGTGTGTGTGTGTGTGTGGCATCATCCATGCTCTTCTGATTCGGCTAAATCATCTTTGACAGCTGTAATTAGCCTGTGTGTGTGTGTGTGTGTGTGTGTGTGTGTGTGTGTAGCAGTGCCAGACACGCGGCTTCACCCAAGCGAATTGTGATAGATGAACCAGATGTGGCAGGAGCCGTGCTACCGGGACCTTGTGGAACATTCCAGCAAGACACATCAATCCAGATGTGTTTGCTTCTGTTCCACTGATCTAATGATGATACTCACACTCGTCTTTTTGCTTGTTTGTTTGTTTGTTTGGTTGTTTATCCTCTATGAGTATCGATTTAAACTACCCTTGGTTTGCATACGTATTGGCGCCCGTGTGCCATGTGGAAAGTTTCATATCGGATTCGGACCCCCACAAATACACACACACATACTCACACCCAGATACACACATACACACTCATATACACACACATATGCACTCATTCACACACCCAGATACACACCTATAGATGCATACACATGTACACGTACAAATACACCCCCCCCCCCCACACACATTTTCCTTCTTTCTTTTTTCTTTTTTTCTTTCTTTCTTTCTTTCTGTTTTCTTTTTGATGCTCTGAGAGTTTGTCATGTGTCACCGTTATTACACAGATATTGTTGTGCTGTAACTGGGGCCACATTCGTTGTGCTGGCAGCAAACTCCACTGTGTGTTTGTGTGTGTGTGTGTGTGTGTGTGTGTGTGTGTGGTGTGTGTGTGTGTGTGTGTGTGTGTGAATTATAAATGCTACAAAAAAAAGAGCACATTCGGTGGTTATGAAGGAAGCTTTGTGTCATAATTAGATTTCATTTACAGTGTTATTTTCTTGACTTCCTCCAGTTGCCTTTAGCAACGGGGCAAACAGAAGGAGTGTGGGTAGGGTCTGGCAACGTTCTTCTGCTTCGCGCACTCCCAGTGTGTGTGTGTGTGTGTGTGTGTGTGTGTGTGTGTGTGTGTGTGTGTGTGTGTGTGTGTGTGTGTGCGTGTGTGTGTGTGCTGCCGAGTAACGGCACAATCATGTCCGTGAAGTCAGTCGACCCTCATTCGGCTTTTCCACAACAATAGTATCGGGTTGAGAGTTTTGGCATGAGAGGACTAACTAACACACACACAGCACACACACACACACACACACACACACACACACACACACACACACACACACACACACACACACACTCCCTAAAGCAGGGGTGTAGAAGTCAGTTCAGGTAACAGGTAAAATTGCTCTTAATCTCTCAGCAGTTTAGTCATGGCGCATCAACAGTGACTTTGTTCATTTCAGGAAGTGTGTGTGTTGTGTGTGTTGTGTGTGTGTGTGTGTGTGTGTGTGTGTGATGAGCGTGCAGTGTCCGAGTGTGACAAGGAACAGGGAACGCAATACGCTCATATCCTCTGTATAGAACACGGGATCCTTAAGGACCATGCGATTCCCATCTAGACATATAACCGACGATACAATACTTTAATGATACATATGAAGGAGCGACCGATGCGATACGATTCACCACAATACGATATATTGTTTGTTTGGCTTTTTTAGTCCCTTTCTTTCTTTCTTTCTTTCTTTCTTTCTTTCTCGCTTTTGTAGTTTCTAGTTTCTTTTTCTTTTTGTTTTGTGGCTTTGTTTTAGTCTATTTCTTTCGTTGCTTTCCTTTGTGTTTGATTGGTGGTTTTGTTTTTGTTTTCCTCAAATATTCATACCTGCACACACACACACACACACACACACACACACACACACACTTTTCTTCTTTCTTCCTTTCTTTCTTTCTTTCTTCTTTTTTTGGTCAATTTGTTTTCTTTTTTGTTTGTTTGTTTTTTAGCCATTTTCTTTCCTGCTTGCTTTGGTACTTTTTTGTTGTTGTTTTGTTCTTTCTTACTTTGCTTTCCTTTGTTTTTGCTTTTTTTGTTTTTGTTTTGTGGATTTGCTTTAGTTCTTTCATTCTTTAGTTTTTTTGCCGATTCGTTTTAGTTTTTTAATTGTTTGTTTTTTAACTCTTTTCTTTCTTGTTTGCCTTTTTTGTTGTTGTTTTGTTCTTTCTTTCTTG
>JACRUU010000019.1:20209345-20214345 GCA_030449085.1 Kryptopterus vitreolus
CCTACGCCGATTTTACTGTCGTCATGGAAACGCAAACGTTTGTGGACACGGCACTGTAGGATTTTTTTTTGTGTTGGTTCTTTTTTTCTTCCTTGCTCTTTTAAACTGTCTTTCTTTCTTTCTTTTGGTTTCCTTGTTTGTGTTCTTTCTTACTTTTTTATTTTTATTTTTTGCTTTTATTTTTATTTATTTCTTTTTTTTTCTTTCTTTCCAACTTTTACTTTTTCTGTCTTTCTTTCTATTACTTTTCTAGGTTTTCTTTTTCTTTCCCCTTTTAGGTTTTTACTGTTTCTTTCTTTCCATCTTTTACCTTTTCTGTCTTTCTTTCTATTACTTTTCTAGTTTTCTTTCTCTTTCTTTTCCTTTTTAGGTTTTTACTCTTTCTTTCTTTCTATATTTTAGTTTTCAAGTTTTTCTTTCTTTCATCCTTGCTTTTTTTCTTTCTTGCTTTCGTTCACTTTTTGTTTCGAATAAATTGAATGCCACTGCGCCGTGGTTGAACCACACCCGGCTGAAAATGGTGTCCCATTACTTTTGCAGATGCACTGCATCACTCCATCACTGACACGACCACGGTAACCGCGGCGACACAGCGCATCGTCGTACTTCTCCATTCCCGATAATGACATCCTGTATGTTCTCTACACCAGGCGTAAACATGCGCTTCATCACATGATGTCAACAAGAACAGGAAGTGATGTAAAACCCAACACTTTCCTTATGACTTCCTGTAAAATCACGGAATCACAAAACCCAGTTTTCCGCTTCCAAGTTTGTACTGCGTCGCTCCGAGGAGGCACACATGGCTTTCTTTCTTTCTGTCTTCATTTCTTTTCTTTCTTTCTTTTTTATTGCTTTCTTTCTTAATTTCTTTTATGTATTCTTTCTTTCTTAATTCATGTATTCTTTCTTTCTTTCTTAATTTCTTTAATGTATTCTTTCTTTCTGTATTCTTTCTTAATTCATGTTCTTTCTTTCTTTCTTTCTTAATTTATTTTGTCTTTTCTTTCTTAATTCATGTATTCTTTCTTTCTTTCTTTCTTAATTTCTTAATGTATCTTTCGTTCTTTTTTTAGGGCTTTTTTTTTCTTTTTCTTTCTTTCTTTCTTTGAATTTAATCTTGTTATTGGAGGCTTCTTTTTCTGTATTCTTTCTTTCTTTCTTTTCTTTCTTTCTTTCTTTTAATTTCTTTAATTCTTTAATGTATTCTTCTTTCTTTCTTTCTTTCTTTCTTAATTTCTTTAATGTATTCTTTCTTTCTTTTTTTCTTTCTTTCTTTCTTAATTTCTTTTATGTATTCTTTCTTTCTTAATTCATGTATTCTTTCTTTCTTTCTTTGTTTAATTCTTCTTTATCGGAATTATTCTTTCTTTCTTTTTTATTGCTTTCTTTCTTAATTTCTTTTTGTCATTCTTTCTTTCTTAATTCATGTATTCTTTCTTTCTTTCTTAATTTCTTTAATGTATTCTTTCTTTCTTTTTTCTTTCTTTCTTAATTCTTTCTTTTCTTTATTTTTCTTTCTCTTTCTAATTTATTTTATGTATTCTTTCTTTCTTAATTCATGTATTCTTTCTTTCTTTCTTTCTGTCCTAATTTCTTTAATGTATTCTTTCTTTCTTTTTTATTGCTTTCTTTCTTTCTTAATTTCTTTTATGTATTCTTTCTTTCTTAATTCATGTATTCTTTCTTTCTTTCTTTCTTAATTTCTTTAATGTATTCTTTCTTTCTTTTTTCTTTCTTTCTTTCTTTCTTTCTTTTTTATTGCTTTCTGTCTTAATTTATTTTATGTATTCTTTCTTCCTTTTTTATTGCTTTATTTTTTTTTTCTTTTATGTATTCTTTCTTTTTTAATTCATGTATTCTTTCTTTCTTTCTTTCTTTCTTTCTTTCTTTCTTTCTTTCTTCTTAATTTCTTTGAATTCTTTCTTCTTTCTTCTTTTTCTTTCTTTCTTTTCTTTGCTTTCTCACACCCTGTCTTTCTTTCCTTATTTTTTCCTTATTTTTCTTTCATTATTTCTTTTCCTCTGTTCTCACACCCCCTCTCTTCATTTTGTCCCTCTCATTTCTCCCTTACTCTCTCCGTTTCTCTTTCTCACTCTTATCTATTTTTGTTGCTCTCAACTCTCTACTCCCGTTGTCTCTCCCTCCTCTCCTCTCTCTCTCTCTGTTGTATACCCCAAGTTATTTTATTGACAGAAGAATAAACGAGTGAAAGGATGACCGTCATCACTCTGTCACCACATCCACATGTTGAAGTTCTTCTTCAGGAGCCCCTCTGAGTCATGTTTTTCTCTCGCGCCTCCTGTAAAAGATGTGATGATTACGTGACTCCCGCTGCCGAGTCTCCATCTGACTCCCTGAAAGAGGAGTAATAACTACGCCCACACACACACACACACACACACACACACACACGCACACATACACACACGCGCATCAGGTTTATAACCGAGCCTTATAACACTTTATTATGATTGGTAATAGCAGTAATGAGTGATTATTTTAAATGACTGGCGTTTCAGGTTACACAGATGTTTTTGTAATATTGCCTGTGCACACGAGTGCACATCTGGAAGCTGATCTTGTGTCCACGTGTCCCCGTCTCCTTCTCGTTCTGTCACGCAGAGCAGAGGAGCGTGCGCTTCCCTCTAACAAAACTCATTTCTTCCTCCTCTTCCTCTGGGGCTGGCATTGTCTCTGGTGTATGTGTGTGTGTGTGTGTGAGCACTGTGGAGCTTATTTAGGGACTAATCGATTGCTGGTGTGTATCTGTAGGTGTGTTTGGAGGAACCTGCAGAGTGTGTGATGAGGTTCAGTGTTAGACTGATGAACAACACACAACACACACACACACACACACACACACACACACACACACACACACACACACACACACACACACACACAGAGAAACAGACACACACATGCCAGTGCTGTGCTTCTTACACCACCTGGATGCTGAAGTGTTTATGGCTTATACAAGATGGACATTATTAAATAGATAAACATAAATAAATAAACAAACAAACAAATAAATAAATAAAGGTTTCATATTTAATTAAATAAAAACATACAGAGCATGTTTTAATTTGTTTTATTTTAATTAAAACATTAGTGTCATTTGTCTGTGTGTGTGTGTGTGTGTGTGTGTGTGTGTGTGTGTGTGTGTGTGTGTGTGTGTGTGTGTGTGTGTGTGTGTGTGTGTGTGTGTGTGTGTGTGTGGCGTGTGTGTGTGTAACAGGTGACACTTTCTGCAGTTGTGTTTTCCACAGTACACAGCATGAACACGGCGTTCCGATTCATTACACCTCGCTCCCGGACGCGTTCCACTACTTCCTGTTTCTGTTGTCATTTCCTGGTTGTGGCCAAACCGTGGAAATACTTTACATTCAGGCAATAACAGTCTTTCCCTGGTGCACTCATGTGTGAGTGTGTGGGGTGCGTGTTTGGGTGTGTGTGTGTGTGTGTGTGTGTGTGTGTGTGTGTGTGTCACAGCATGATCTCATCCATGATATCATTTGCCTCCATGAAAGTTGACAGGAAGTGGATTTATAGCACACAGAGACGTAGCAGCGTGCGGAGGGACAGTGTGGGGTCAGGAACATGGACATGTGCAAACACAGATCGAGAGACATGTAGACAAACAAAACAGAGACTAAAATATGGACACACACACACACATTGGTGTAATGGTGATCTGTGAGTCTGACCTTTGTCTTTAGTAAACCCTGTGGTGTCTGGGAATAGTCAGGCTTGGTCGGGTTTTCATAAAACCCTCACACACACACACACACACACACACACACACACACACACACATTTATATAAGAAACATTTGATAGTTCTCTATAAAAGCCCCAGCTCATAATCACTGTCGCTTTGTGTGTGTGTGTGTGTGTGTGTGTGTGTGTGTGTGTGTGTGTGTGTGTGTGTGTGTGTGTGTGTGTGTGTGTGTGTGTGTGCGTGTGTATGTTTCAGACTGAAGGCTCTGACACTGCAGGTTTCCCATGAGTCCGGAGATCAATTGGAAACAGGGGCGGCACTGGAGAGTGAACGCGAGCAAAGCCTCCGGCTCAGGTAAGGAAGCGAGATGGCAATGCAGCTGTGAAGGACACGATGGGGAGACAGGACGGAGAGGCGGGATGGGGAAACTAGGCAGGGAGACATGACAGAGAGACGGGACAGGGAGACGGGATGGAAAGACGGGACAGGGAGACGGGATGGAGGGACGGGACGGGACGGGGAGATGGGTCAGGGAGACGGGATGGAGAGGCGGAATGTGGAGATAGAGAGACATTCTGGAGAACAGCTGGAGAATGGAAAGACAAAAAAAAAAGTTGCGCATAGCCAAGCGCACATCCAATTGGCTCAGAAGAGTGTGTGTGTGTGTGTGTGTGTGTGTGTGTGTGTGTGTGTGTGCACGTGTGGTGTGTCGACGGTAGCCGCTGTAACCACGGCACGACAGGAAGAACTCAACAGATGGGAAACAACTGGGAGTGTGTGTGTGTGTGTGTGTGTGTGTGTGTGTGTGTGTGTGTGTGTGTGTGTGTGTGTGTAAAACTGAGAGCAGAAATAGAGAAGAGACAGTCCAGTCCAACAGCTGACTGACAGTTTACCACACACACACACAAACACCACACACACCACACACACACACACACACACACTCACGCACACGGAGGATGTGATGATAATACACTCCGTCCCAAAATCAGTCTGCTACTCATGACACTTCCACTCATCTGTTCTCGCTCTCTCCATTTTTCTTGCTCTGTCTGTACTTCTCATCCCTTCATCTTCACTTTCTTTCTTTTCCCGTTTCTCTAAATTGCCTCATTCGCTTTTCATTTCCTTTTCATTAGTATGAAGGAGGACACGATGTCCTTCAGTCTCTCTTACACTCTATTTCTTACTTGTCTTACTGCATTCTTTCTTTCTTTCTTTCTTTCATTCTCTCCTTCTTTGCTTATTTCTGTCTTCCTGTCTGTCTGTTGCTCTTT
>JACRUU010000019.1:20216845-20219345 GCA_030449085.1 Kryptopterus vitreolus
GGTGGTCCTCTTTTATTTTATGAGGTATTTTATGCTTTAAGGGTTATGAGTGTTGGTGGGCTTATTGAATTTTGGGGGTCCTCTTGTAGGTTAGTGGTTCCTCTTGTACAAAACTAACCGCAACCTTCAAGAGGAACCCCAAACTTCTATAGACGTACCAAAATTTAAGGGGACCGCCAAACATTCGAGAGGACCCATCTAACCTACAAGAAAAACCCCTAATGTATAAGAGTTATGTAATGTATAACCCCTAATTTGGGGTTCCTCTTGAAGGTTGGGAATCCTCTTGTATGGCTGAGGATACCCCTTTTAGGTTGTATATCCTCTTGAATGTTGGGGGTTTCACTTAACAGTATGGGGATCCCTCATGATCAAGACCCTTAATCAGAATCAGAAAGAGCTTTATTGCCAAGTAGGTTTGCATGTACAAGGAATTTGCTTTGGTGACAGAAGCTGCTGGTTGCACATTACTAACTGACAGGAAATAAAAATAGGAAATAAATAAGAATAGAAATAAAAAATAGACATTTTACACAAGAAATAGATATAGCTATATTGCACAGGAGATGGATTGCAGAATGATATTGCACTGAAATATATACATATATGTATATGTTTATACATTGCTGAAAAGAGCATTTAAGTGTTCATGAGGTAGATGGCTTCAGGAAAGAAACGTTTCTTGTGTCAAGAAAAAGTTAACCCTCCTGTACCAAGATTGCTGTATCATGGCTGACTTTACACTCTGACCTCAGCTTCCTAATAAGGTCGGTGTATATGATGAATGTTGTAGGAGGTGGGAGCAGTCACATTTGAGACCACCTCATCAATGGGTTCTCCAATTCCACATCCCAGTCTCATTGAATGTAATTCTCTCCACTCCTCTGGGAAGACGTTCTACTAGATTGTAGGAGTATCCTTTTGGACACTTGACCTTGTTTCCATATTGGGCCAACTTCTTTTCAAACGCAGCTTCTTCTTGTTTTGGATTGGCTGTCAACATGAACCAATCACAGTGGATTCTTTTGCAGTCTGACTGGAAGCCTGGTTTGGGAATCTGTTGAGACGGCTCCAGTGAAAAGAGACTTTAGGGGATAGCTCACTGGTTAAGGCGCTGGACTGGGAGATTGCAGGTTCAAACCTGTGCCAAGGTGCCACTAGTGGGCCCTTGAGCAAGGCCCTTGAGCAAAACCTGCAATGGCTCAGCTGTAAGTTGTTATTCAGTTGGCTCTGTATAAGAGCATCTACCAAAAAAGGTCGAATTGAATTTTTCACTTTTCCCAAGTGTGTGTATCTGTGAGTAATAGTATTATTATCCCACACTTATTATCTACATTATCCTCGTATTGCTCTCTGGGATCTTTATTTCTCTCCGCATGTAATGCACCAAAAAAAAATACGAATCGGAACGACTCGTGCCGAGAGTTTATACTGACACAACAACACACAAAAAAAAGGGTCACGCAGTTCTTTCCCGGCTGCCGCCATCGCTTTGTGCCCGAGCCCCGTTGTTCGCCCCGCAGACACCACGTTCCCGTCCAGTGTAAACACGAACCTTCTGGGGCTGACGTACCACTCGGCTCTGATTCAGTTTCGGAACGGTTATAAAGGGTACAAGTTGTTCGAGGACACGCTGAAACGAACACGGGCTTCACAAATCACACCGTGCTTCCCGAGCGTCCCACAGGAACAGGAAGGCATGCAGATTCCCATGGATCCTCAACATGTTGCCAGGACGAAATGGAACGAAATGTTTTATTGTTATTGTTAGTTATTATTCGGTAGTTACGGTTAAATTCGGCGATCGAGTGCCGGCATGTGGAATATCCGGCATCGCTGACGGGATTGAATACAACACGGTTTCATTTCGGGGAGCACATTTCATAATGGACGTTTGGAAGGCGATCGCGAGGGCCGAGGCGCGGTAGCGTACGCTCGCTCCAGCTTTGACGTCGCCCTCTGCCGCTCTGCTCCCCTCCACTCCCGGCTCTGTCTCTCTCTCTCTACGTCTGCATGTCGTGAATGGAAGGGGGCACGGTGGCTTAGTGGTTAGCACGTTCACCTCACACCGCCAGGGTCCGGGTTTGATTCCCGTCTCGGCCATGTGTGGAGTTTGCATGTTCTCCCCGTGCCTCAGGGTTTTTTTTTCCTGGTTCTCCGGTTTCCCCCCGGTCCAAAAACATGCACGGTAGGTTGATTGGCACCTTGGAAAATTGTCCCTAGTGTATGAATGTGTGTGTGAATGTGAGTCTATGTATGTGTGTGTGTATGTGTGTGCCCTGCGATGGGTTGGCATTCCATCCAGGGTGTATCCTGCCTTAATGCCCATAGACACCTGAGATAAACCCGAGAGAAGATCGGATAAAGCAGTAGAAGAATGAATGAATGATACTGACTACGTTTGTTTTTGATTCGGGTTAAAGACATTTGGGCCCTGATATGTACTTCAGCCTTTACTGAACCATTAGCCGACGTCTGTGGTGTACGAAAGATTTAAAAA
>JACRUU010000019.1:20229345-20236845 GCA_030449085.1 Kryptopterus vitreolus
CCAATTCACTCCCACTGTCTCACTCCTTCTGTACCAATCTCTCTGTCTCACTGCCCTTGTCTCAATATATATGTCTCACTCCATCTGTCTCTCCCCTCTGTCTCACTATGTGTGTGTCTCCTTCTGTTTTACTGTTGACTGTAAGAATGCTTTCCAGCACTTGTTCTAAAAGCTCTGTCTTTTAGAACATCTCACAGACTATTACAGCCAATCTGAGCTCTTGTCCTCCCTGCTGCTTATCTCCTCATTCTGACACCAGTGAGATGTGTGTTCACACTGTGTGTGTGTGTATGTGTGTTGTGTGTGTGTGTGTGTGTGTGTGTGTGTGTTTGTGGTGTGTGTGTGTGTGTGTGTGTGTTTGTGTTTGGCTGCAGTTGTGAAACTCTAAACGGCTATTTTATGTTATTTTACGTTTACAAGACATGGTGTTTCTTCTACACTTCTTTATCACCCACACACACACACACACACACACACACACACACACACACACACACACACACACACACACACACACACACACACACACACACACACACACACACACACACACACACACACACACACACACACACACACACACACACACACAGTTAAGTGCTTTTAGCTCACTGCCAGGTTACTAAACATGCATAACCCCACCCACATCCTCATTAACCCGCCATAGCCTCACCCACACCCTCATAAACTCCACCCACAATCCCTCCCACATGCTCTTTAACTCCTCTTTGTAACTCCTCCCACATTCTCCTTAAACCCAATCATAACTCCTCCCCTTAAACTCCAGCCAAAACACACACACACACACACAAACTATCCATTTGCACTTTTTATTGTTAAACCTGTGACCTTTTAATCGCGCGTGTGTGTGTGTGTGTGTGTGTGTGTGTGTGTGTGTGTGTGTGTGTATGAGCGAGCGAGAGAGTTAGAGAGAGAGAGAGAGAGAGAATCAGTCTTTCTCAGGGATTTCAGGGTTTGAAGCAATCATGTTTGTGTGCACCATGCTCCCATAACAACCGCACGACCTCCAACATCTCTTACACACACACACACACACACACACACACACCACACACACACACACACACACACACACACACACACACACACACACACCACCCATACACACACATATGACATGTTTGTTGTGTTGCAGATCTGCCTGTTACCACAGTAACCGTGACATGAGTGGTTATGGTTCGTTTTAAAAACACATGATCCCGAGAGAAGCACTAGAGAGGGAAAAAGAGAGAGGGAGAGAGAGAACAGATAGAGAGAGAGGGAGAGAGATAAGAGATAAGAGATACCGATAGAGAGTGTTTTAGAAGTTTTTGTACTGTAACATTTTATAGATAAGGAACAGAAGCATTCACCCACACACACACACACACACACACACACACACACACACACACTCAGCAAATTCCTCACCGTCATTCAGTCAGTCAGGCATGATCACACTGTCTCTCACACACACACACACACTCTCTCTCTCTCTCTCTCTCTCTCTCTCTCTCTCTATCGCTAACTTCCACTGTTTAATTTCTGTCTCATTCTCTGTCTTTCTCGCTCTCTCTCATTCCTTCTGTCTCATTCTCTTTCATTCGATTTTTCCTTTTTGCTCTTTCTCACAGTTTTCCGGGCTCCGTAGACGTTCCCTTTCATCCTCCATTCACACAAAAGGATCGTTTCATGAGTCGGAGCGACGCGAGAGCGCACTCGTGACCCACCCTCATGTCTCCTACACTTACACTCTACACTACATGGCCAAATGTATGCGGATGCCTACTTATTAGTAGGATATGTGATTTGTTTTTAGCGTCTCGTTCCACATTTAGCTCCAGTTTGCTTTTATAATTCATTCCACTCCTCTGAGACACTCCTCTGGAGTTTGGAGTATGTTTGGGAAGAGAACCACATATGGCTGGAAATGTCTATCTATCTATCTATCTATCTATCTATCTATCTATCTGTCTGTCTGTCTGTCTGTCTGTCTACCTCTCTATCCATCAGGTTATCTGTCTGTCTCCCTGTATATCTATCTATTTATCTGTCTGTCTGCCCACCTCTCCATCCATCCATCCATCCATCCATCCATCCAGCAATCCATCCATCCATCCATCCATCTATCTATCTATCTATCTATCTATCTATCTATCTATCTATCTATCTATCTATCTATCTATCTATCTATCTATCTGTCTGTGTGTCTGTCTGTCTGTCTGTCTGTGTATCTGTCTACCTCTATCCATCAGGGTATCTGTCTGTCTCCCTGTATATCTATCTATTTATCTGTCTGTCTGCTCACCTCTCTATCTATCTATCTATCTATCTATCTATCTATCTATCTATCTATCTATCTATCTATCTATCTATCTATCTATCTATCTATCTATCTATCTATCTATCCACCTATTGATAATAAATGCATCACAATATCCATAGAGAAATTCTTTCTTCACCTTCTCCCAGTACTGTTGGAAAGGCTGGGGTTAGAGATGACACAGCAGGAGCCTCTGGAGCAGAAAGGGTTAAGGGCTCAAAGAACCAACCTTGGCAATACCAGGGCTTGAAACGCATGGCCTTCTGATATCATTAACCCAGAACATTAACCACTGAATCGACCACACTCATTACGCTCTCATATGAGGTAGAGGGTGTAGGTCTAGGGTTTAAGGTACTAGGTTACTGATCAGGGGGTTCGATCCCTGGCATAACCAAGCTGCTTTTCTTGGCTCCTTGAGCAAGGCCCTTAACTACCTCTGTGCTGCTAGGGGGCGCCTGTATCCGTGGCTGACCCTGCGTTCAGACCCCAGCTTCCAAGAAACACAATGGGACATAATTTCAGTGTGCTGTAATGCTTATGTGACATATAAAGCCTTCTATATTGGCTATATATATATATTCTATTTTGAGGGTTTTAATGTTATTCATTTATTTAATCAATATCTTTTTGTTCATCACACACACACACACACACACACACACACACACACACACAGTCACAAGATGTGATGCGAGATGTGTATGATTCACACCTTATATTGTCATGAAACCCGTTAAGGTTCACCTGGTGTTCAGCAGAGTCCGGAGCGTGTGTGTGAAACTGCCCTGATGAACTGGTAAAGAGGAATGCGAAAGTAGTTTCACTATATGCGTGTGTGTGTGTATTTGCGTGTGTATGTTCACGTTTGTGTGTGTGTTCACGTGTGCGTGTGTGTTATCAGATGTAAATCTCTCACCACCTTCCACGGAAAAAAACATTAACAATACAAATAGCGATGACTGAGACACAGGCAAAGTATCACACCTCACACTTCACCTGAAAATCAAGTTCTGAGTCGTTTAGAGCAGAACATGACTTACACAAATCATCTCTCTGTTTAAACATGAAACACCGACACACTCACCGACCCGGTCCACATTCACAAACACACACACACACACACACACACCACACACACAGCACAAACACACAAACACACACACACACATCATCATCACACCGAACATCCCTGTCCACGAAACACAGAAACACCGTCACACACACACACACACATACACCCACATCGTCACACCGACCGACCCGGTCCACGCTCACGCACCAACCGAAACACCGTCTCACACACACACACACACACACACACACACACTGCTCACGCACACAAACTCCGAAACACCGTCTCACACACACACACACACACACACACCACTCACACACAGTCACATACACCGTCACACTGACCGACCCAGTCCATGCTCACACACACACACACACACTGAAACACCGTACACACACACAGTAACACACACACCATCACACTCACTGACCCGGTCCTCACACACACACACCATCACACACGCCGCTTTCACAATGACCGACCTGCTCCATGCTCACACAATGATTGACACACCATCGCTCACACACACACACCAATCACACAACGACTGACACACTGTCACAAACATCACTCACACGGTGTGACAAACATTGCAGCAGCATTGCTTGCAGCATTGTAGCATGTAGCATTGTAGTGTGTAGCATTGTAGCCTGTATCATTGGAGTGTTGTAGCATGTAGCATTGTAGAGTGTAGCATTTTAGCGTGTAACATTGTAGTGTTGTAGCATTGTAGTGTGTAACGTAAAAGACCTCACATCCATTAAGGTTTAAGAATTGTACAGGAAGTGATGAGTGAGAGTTGCCATGGTAATGATGAGATAAATCGTGTGGGAGAGTAAATTTATAGCCATCAGGAAACCCGACAGATGTGCTTTACATCTGGCGCAGTTATTTTTAATATCTGTATGTTTTAGATCTATAGCTGATTCTGGGTGTGGGCTTGGTCCAGGTGAGATTATGTGCCAGTGTGTGTGTGTGCGTGTGTGTGTGTGTGTGTGTGTGTGTGTGTGTGCGTGTGTGTGTGTGTGTGTGTGTGTGTGTGTGTGTGTGTGTGTGTGTGTGTGTGAGTGTGTGGTGCTTTGGCCAGGTTTGAATCGGAAAGCTCTGTGTGATAACAGACGAGACTCTTTGAGAGGGAGAGATAGATCGGCGTGTCCTGCATGCTGATTGGCTGATCAGAAGCGTAGCAGGTGGACGATGGATCCAGAGAAGAAAGAAGAAGAGAAGGAAACGGAGGATGAAAGATGGGAGGAGCAAAGAAAGAAAGCTCTGGGGGTGGTTTATAAAGAGCTGAGATGTCGTGTAGAAGGTCAATGCTCGAGTTACACTGTCACAAAGAGAGTGTGTGTGTGTGTGTGTGTGTGTGTGTGTGTGTGTGTGTGTGTGTGTGTTTTGTGTGTGCGTGCATACGGCTAAAGTTATGATTTGCATAACACAAGAGCTTGCCTGAGTGTTGTGGAAAATTAATGAATCAAAGCAAACTGAGTGCAATAAAGAGGAGAGTACACACACACACACACACACACACACACACACACACTCACACGCAAATGTACGCACGCGCTCTAAATACACATAAATAAATACAGACAGTCACAAATGTAAATACAGACTGGCACGCGAGTGTAGTATTAGGCACACATGCAGACACACACACACACACACACACACACACACACACACACAAAGCACAGTCCAGCCCTCAGGGCATCCACCTTCCCCCTCTCCCCCGTCTCCATTGTGCTGGGGCAGAAGGGCATTTTCATAATAGATGTAGACAAAACACACACACACACACACACAAAGACCACTCCCACTTTATTTGAATTAAAACACAAATTCCAAACCTTCTTACTTTAGACAGACCAAAAGGCCACGCCCCCTTTTCTTATACTGGCGGATACAAAGGCCACCCCTCCTTTTCTTAGAGTAACAGACACGTGCCACACCTCCTAACCTTTTAATTGACAGATTTGCATAAACCCACATAAAGGCCCCGCCTCCTTCATTTGCATAATCCCACATAAAGGCCCCACCTCCCTGTGCTCTTGTCTTTCAGAAGCACAAAGAAAGAGGGAGAGGAAAGTCGCCTACGGCTACAGCAGCAGTGTGATGAGCAGAGCGCCACCATCCTGAGGTGTGTGTGTGTGTGTGTGTGTGTGTGTGTGTGTGTGTGTGTGTCTGCCCATGCACATGCCATATCAGCTGCCACAAGTGTAAAGGAAGCAGAGCAGTGGCAGTGATGCACGCAGCATGGAGGAGAGACTGATTAAAGATGCAGGCTGTGATCTTCATACAGAGGCTACAGAGGCTACAGAGGTGTCAGACGGTCACCCAAACACACACGCACACACACGCACCTCTGACAGATGCACAGTGAACACAAAAAGCAAGGGATGACAGAAAAGGACAGATGAAAGGGAATGAGTAAAATAGAAACCAGAGGTTGAGAAACTTAACACTGACAGGACACACACACACACACACACACACACACACACTGGAGCTCGTTTGAATTCCTTTCTTTTTTTAAACATGAGCTGTGTGTGATTCCAGCTCCAACTGACCTTTTTTTTTCTTACAATCCTTTTTTTTTAATTTACACACACACACACACACACCATGATACATTCATTCATTCATTCATTCATCTTCTACCGCTTTATCCGATCTTCCTCGGGTCACAGGGAGCCTGTCTAGCCTTGTGCCTATCTCAGGGATCTATGGGCATTAAGACAGGATACACCCTGGATGGAATGCCAACCCATCGCAGGGCACACACACACACACACACACATTCATACACTAGGGACAATTTTCCAAGGTGCCAATCAACCTACCGTGCATTTTTTGGATCGGGGGAAACCGGAGAACCCGGGGAAAAACCCCCTGAGGCACGGGGAAAACATGCAAACTCCACACACACATTCCCGAGACGGGAATCGAACCCGGATCCTGGCGGTGTGAGGCGAACGTGCTAACCACTAAGCCACCGTGCCCCCCACCATGATACAATTATTATTTAATATTTATTATAGAAGAGTAATTCATTTTACATCTTTATAGTCACATTCTAAACAGGTTAGAAGACAGCTAAGATGTTGGACGTCTGACCAGAAGGTTGTGAGTTCAAATCCCCACATCACCAAGTTGGGCCCTTGAGTAAGGCCCTTCAAGAACCTGCCTGCTCTACCCCCGATGTCAAAATCACGGATAGTCGCAGTGGCGTGGTGTCCAGCTGTGTGTGAATTTAAAGCAGCAGCAGATAGAAGAGCTTCACCACCACTGAGCTTCAATCCCTCTACACACACAAAATGACCTCCACTTTCAGAAGCTCAAACCAGAGCGCTTCAATCGATCCCGTGCGCAAACGATTTCTTTCAAGGACACCAGAAAGGACGTTCGGTGGACTTTCAAGTCTTTTTGATCTTCCACACTTTATTCCCAAAGTGAGGGAAGGAATATCCGTGTGGGGTGTATTAATGTGTGCGTGTGTGTGTGTGTGTGTGTGTGTGTTCATGCCATCGAGTTCCACAGCATGTTTTCATTCCCGCAGCTTTATATCGAACATGTGTGAAGCTTTACCGTTTTTTTTCCCTCCTTCATGGAATTCCAGACGCCGGCTCTTTCGGCAAAATTATTTATCAGTGACGTTTATACGATCTCGTTACAATCCCGAATAAGTGACCCGGAGACGCACCACATGTCAGCGAGTGCACGTTAGCAAACCGTGTACAGCCGACTCGCGGGGTCGTGTTTTTTTTTTTTTTCCCGGAAAAATACACACGCTGTAAGATAGCGACGGCTTTTCCGTACAAATGACGAAACGCCACAGCGTTCCGGTTGCATTTCCGGTTTCCTCCTGAGAATTTTCGTTTTCGTGCACATTAACAAGAGCCTGGATGAATCTGCATGTCAATTCAACGCCCAATTCCACGCCGTACTGGGAAATGCTGTGCCAAAAGTATGCGGACACCCGTCTGACCATCCCATACCGAGTATCCGAGAAGCTCCGCAAGGTGTTCGTTTACATTTTGTAGAGAAGACAAGTTCTGGAGGCTGAACGGTTCATTAGCGTGCTAAAGCAGGAGATGTGGTC
>JACRUU010000019.1:20239345-20246845 GCA_030449085.1 Kryptopterus vitreolus
ATTTTATTTTGGTGAGGATGTGCTCAATATCCACTTGGATAATGGATGAGAGAAATATTGAATGGATGGATGGGTGGGTGGAAGGATGAATGAATGGACGAGTGGTTGAATAAATGAACAAATGAAAGAATGGGTGGATGAATGAATGGATGGGTGGGTGAATGAATGAACAGATGGTTGGATGAATGAATGGTAGCATGAAAAATGAATGGATGAAGGAATAATAGAAAGAGCAAATGATGAATGAACAGATGGATGGATGGATGGGTGGGTGAATGAGTGAATGGATGGATGAATCAATGGATGTTTGGATGAATAAATGAACGGATGGTTGGATGAATGAATGGGTGCATGAAAAATTAATTAATGGACGAATGGATGAGTGAATGATTGAGTGATCTATCTATCTATCTATCTATCTATCTATCTATCTATCTATCTATCTATCTATCTATCTATCTATCTATCTATCTATCTCTCTATCTATCTGTATATCTATCTGTCTGTCAGTCCTTCCATCCACCTATCTATCTATCTATCTATCTATCTATCTATCTATCTATCTATCTATCTATCTATCTATCTATCTATCTATCTATCTAGCTAGCTAGCTAGCTAGCTAGCTAGCTACCTACCTCATTCTTTCCAGACCCTTCTCTCTTTATTCGTTTAATCCTCAGCTCCTTGTTTTCCGCTCCCTGTATATTCCTTTTGCATCGGGTTTTTTTCTTTTGACTCTCCGGCCGTTTATCGTCCCTTCTTCACACTCCGTACAGTGTTTATGTTACAGTCGGGTAATAAATAACGAGCGTCTCTCGGCTGTGTATTTAAACTGCAGTTCAGAGAGCAAAGTCACGAACTTTGTGTTTCTTGCTGCAGTCGAAACAGGATTTTTAAAAACCCTACTGGTTTCTCACTGGCGGTAAACCACACACCACTACCTGACCTCTAAACCTATACACTCAGTACAGTGTGTTTCACCGCCGTCACCAAGATTCCCCCGCTCGCCTACACAAAAGCAAACAGATCATGTTCTAACAGCATGGGAATGAATAAGCTCCGCCTGCGGGATGCAGAGCCTGGATTCAAATTATTGATAATTATTTATGTATAATTTACTATGAACAAAACATTACATTTACCACATAAAAAACAAACATACCAGCAAAAAGCCACACGTTTTAAAAAAGCCACAAATAAAGCTCGATTTGTCAGAGATATTTAATGTGACCATCCAAAGACATATCCCCATTTTCAAGCCTAGATTTTACTCCTGGCACACCACAAGGGGGCGCTGGCACACTCAGGGGAATGCACTGTCTACCCTCTTCCACATACCTCATGTATGCAGTTTAAGCAGTGTTTAATTAATATGGAAGTCCATTTTGGGAAACTGAAAACATGTTTTGTTCATCCTATCAAAGGCTAAATATTATTCTTGAGATATCCGTGCATGAGATATATTTGTGTGATATTCGTGCGTGTTATATATTTTCTTGAACTATCCATGCATGAGACATTTGTGAGATTTTCATGTGTGAGATATTCATGAGATATTCATCCCTGAGATATACGTGAGATATTCATGTGTGAGATATTTGTACCTGAGATATTTGTGCATGAGATATTCGTTCCTGAGATATCAGTACATGAGATATACATGCATGAGATATTCATGAAATATACAGTACGTGCATGAAATGTATGTCAGATGTTTGTGTGCGAGATAATTGTGCATGAGGTATTCATGCGTGAGATATTCCTGAGATATTGGTACTTAAGATATTAATTTGTGAGATATAGGTACATGAGATATTTGAGAAATATACAGTACGTGCATGAGCTATACATCAGATTTTTGTGCGCGAGATATTCGTGAGATATTCGTGTGTGAGAAATTCGTGAGATATTTGTGTATGAGGTATTCGTGAGATATTCGTACGTAAGATATTTGTGCATGAGATATTCGTTTGTGATATATACGTGTGTGAGATATATGTGAGCTTTTCATGTGCAAGGTATCCATGCGATATATATGTGAGATATATTCGTGTATGAGATATTCGTGAGATATTTGTGTGTGAGATATTCAAGCATGAGATATTCGTGAGATATCTGTGTGTAAAATTTTCTTATCATTGGCTACACAACAAGATTGGTAGATAAACTACTCCACACTTTGGAATGAAAATCGATGGAACTCCTGAACCCTTAATCGCCATGGCGTGTATCACCGGACCCGTGACCTGGTGTGACCTCGCGGTGGTTGCTTAGCGGGTTGGTTGACACGCAGGCCTGATCCCTCAGCCCCGTGGCTGTTAGCAGGGTCTTGCACGCGCGAAGGAAACCGAGAACAAACGGCGTCTTTCATGCGTCCTGGAGTTTCACAACGGGGCTGTTGATGCTCCTGAGGAACAGAACGGGGAAACACAGCCACCAGAACATTACTGAAGGGTGATTCCTTGTTTTTGTTTTTGTTTCAGGACAAAGAGCAGAACGTCATGATGTTTAGTCAGAAGTTATAAACGGAGTGATGTTATGTACGTTACGGGATTAGTATGTGAGATTACACAATCTATAAACGATGGTAATAACATTTTAAATTTATGGCATTTTGCCACACGCCCTTATCCTGAGCAATCGAGGGTTCTTGCTCAAGAGCCCCCTAGTGGCAGCTTGTTGGTGATGGTTGTGGTGGTGAGATTTGATCCGGCAACCTTCCGGACCAGACACCAGCCACTTTTTCCAGTTCGGACAAATTGTTTTGACAAATGCACTTCCTGGTTTAGCGAATATTACGATGATTTTAAATCCTCGCGTCGTTCTACGTAGCTGATAAAGAACGTTCGCTATCCGGACTTCAGCACAGCCTCGTTAAAACTGGAATGTTCTCCTCGCCCCAGGCTTCTGCTGCGACTAATTAGCGACGAGCCACAGATTAACGTCATTACAGAGAAACTGGCAGGATGATTTAACTGACAGAAATATCATTAGGCATGTTGTCACGCAGGGAAACGAGAGAAAGAGGGACAGAGGGAGGGAAAGACAGAAGAGGGTGAAAACAGTGATGTGTACAGACTGAGAGATAGAGAGAGAGGAGAAAGAAGGAGGTAAAATATAGGGGTCAGTAAATAAAAAATTTGACTGGCCATGGACTGGAGCTAGACTTCGGATAAGTGCACACACACACACACACACACACACATAAACACACACAAACACACACACAACACACAAACACAAATTCCGGGTATGTCAGCAACAGGCTATCTGAGATACATCACTGTTAACAAAGAATGTTAAAAAAATACATCAGGGTTTGTTTTTGGCTTTGAGCTCATTTCTTTGTCTTGAAGACATACACACACACACACACACATAAACACACACACACACACACACACACGCATCTCAAATACCGTAAATTATATTTGAAATTTTTATCTTTATTTTTACTTCTTTCCTATTTCTTGTACACACACTATTTTTATTTTCCAATGTGTTTATTATAAATATCGACACTCTTTTCTTTGTCGTGTTTATGTTTGTAAGAAGCATTTCACTGCATGCTGTACGCTGTGTGTATGTGTAAGTTACAAATAAAATTGGATTTTGAGGTGGAGCTGTCACAAATACAAACTACTCTGTACGACCATCTAAAGTAACTATAACAGGATAAAAAAAATCTGAAAAATCTAAAGATAAATCCTAAATAAAATCCTAATAAAAATCCTTAATAAAATACTAAAAGAAATCCGACATAAAATACTAAAAATTCTAGAAAAAAAAAATCTAAACAATCTGAAGAGAAATCCTAAATAAAATCCTTAATTAAATCATAAAAACTCATAAAAAGTCTGGAAATTCAAATCATCCTATAAAAACCTAAATAAAATCCTAAGAATTCTTTTAATAAATCCTAAAAAAAACAGGCTAAAAAATCCTATCAAAAGCCTAAAAAAATCCCCCCCAAAAAATTAAAAAAACTAAATCCTAAAACAAATAACTAAATAAAAACCTAAAATCTAAAAATAAATCCTAAATGGAATTGAATTGAAAAATCCTAAATGGAATTGCCGTAACTCGAGGACCCTCGGCATAATGTACCTCAGCTGTAACGCATCCTTACAAACCCTCTGAAAACCCTTCTGAAAGTTTGTGGACAAACACCCCGAGTCTCCACGTGCTCCTAGAAGAAGGTCCAATCTCCTGGGAAAATGTTCTGCTGGAATCTGTTGGGATTTGTGGAGATTCAGACAGCAGGGTGTTAATAAGGTCAGGCACAGCGATGAGGTCTGGAGTGTTGTCATTCATAGCAATAGGGTTTGAGATCTTTCACGTTCTTCATAAAGTGAGATTCATTCATTCATTCATTCATTCATCTTCTACCGCTTTCTGATCTTCCCTCGGGTCACGGGGAGCCTGTGCCTATCTCAGGTGTCTATGGGCATTAAGGCAGGATACACCCTGGATGGAATGCCAACCCATCGCAGGGCAGGGCACACACACACACACACCAAACACACACACACACACACACACACACACACACACACATACACTAGGGACAATTTTCCAAGGTGCCAATCAACCTACCGTGCATGTTTTTGGACCGGGAGGAAACCGGAGAACCCGGAGAAAAGCCCCCTGAGGCACGGGGAGAACATGCAAACTCCACACACACATGGCCGAGACGGGACTCGAACCCGGATCCTGGCGGTGTGAGGCGAACGTGCTAACCACTAAGCCACCGTGCCCCCTAAAGTGACATTATAATTATTAAAAAATATTTAAATCGGACTTTCTATTTATCCGCCGTATCGCCAGCTCTGCCTCATGGAGCCGGCTTTGTGCACAGCGTCGCCCTTCCGGATCTTGTTAGTACATTCGTGTGCAGAGAAAACTCGGTGCTAGTGGTGTCCCAATACTTTTGCCATCGGATTAACAAATCATCACGCGTCCCATCGAAGGGAACGCGGGTTTTATTATTGTACATCGCTGGATTCCGAGGCGAGAGGAACGCCCGACGGCGTACAGATCAGGAACGTTGGGGCGTGATACCGAGTGAGACGAGGCGAGGAATTACAGGTATGCAGACGTGACAGGGAGCGAAGTGCGCAGGAGGGCGAGCGTCTATTTCTGTCTCGTCTCGCTTGCGTGTGTGTGTGTGTGTGTGTGTGTGTGCGTACGAGAGCCAAGGATTCGTTACCACGTGAGGAAAAACCTGGCCGCAGTGTATCTCCTACTGTGTGTGTGTGTGAAGGTTGGAATGTCGAAGCCGGAAAGGAATGCGCTATAAAACTGTCATTTCATCCTCGGCGTCGGTGTCGCAGGGCCGAGCAGGCAGCTGGCTCGTCTGAACGAACGCGTGCGAGACGAAAAAAACATCTGGAAGCGCTGTTTGTTCGCAGCTACCACGCCCGATTCCGAAGACGGCAGGCGGAAAGAAAAAAAAAACGCACAGGATTGTGGGTAGTGGACCCCACCTTCCTCTACCCAGGGGGGGAGATCCACTCATGCCACGTGTTTGGGGCAAGACTGTTTGTTTTCTGTGAACACACAACACATACACACACGTGCCAGGTCATCCTGTACATCAATCACTACACTGTGTTTTCTTTTCCCGAATGATCTCGCTAACGTAAGCTTCGGATCGCAAAATAACGGTGCCTTGTTTGTTGTTGTTGTTGTTGTTGTTGCAGTTGCACATGACATCAAAGCATTCAACGTTATGCAAATGTTTCGTATCCGTGCGGCTCTTCAGAGAGGTCTTTGAAGCCTTTGTATTTCGCTTTTTGTGTGTGTGTGTGTGTGTGTGTGTGTGTGTGTGTGTGTGTGTGTGTGTGTGTGTGTGTGTGTGTTGTGCTCTCTCGCTTTCTTTTTTTTCCAGCTCTCAGGCCTGGTCTGACTTCGAAATAGAAAGATCTTCGGTTTCTAAAAATGTTCCTGAGCGATTATTGTTAAGGAATGAAATCAATCCTACACACACACACACACAAACATATACACACACACACATACACACACACTTTTATGTGTCAAAGGTCTCCTGTTATAGAATGATTCTGTTTGATTGGATTAAAGAGGTCTTGTATTTTATTCCAAAGTTTCATTATTCCATGAAGATATCTGTTCAGGAGTTTTGTGATATCTTGCAACCTATTTTGAACTACTTTGTAAATACACATGCAGATAGACTGGATCGTTAATGCGTTTTATTGTATTTTTCTTTTTTGTTGTTGTTTGGGTTGGGAATGGGTGGAGAGGGAGGAGAGGGATAGATGGGAGAAAAGAAAAGGAAGAGGATGTAAGTATATGTGTTGTGGATGCATGTATATGTTTGTATATTGTTCGTAATAAAAAGAAAAAAAATGGATGTTGTTCATGTACACGCCATACCATGTGTGTCCTCAGGGAGGCGCTGAGCGAAGAGATGCGGCGGATGGAGGACGCTTTCAGGGCCAAACTTCAGCTCGCTGACGAAGAGAAATTAAAGGTGAGGATTTTTCACGGTGAAATAAAAACCTGCATTCAGGCAGTTACAGCTCTGCATCTGCCGTGTTAATCTTTATTTTATAGAATAGAGTCTTTATTTATAGACATAAACATTACAGCACAGGGAAAGTGTTTTTCGTTTTTTGGGAAGCTCGGTTCAGAGCGCAGGGTCAAATATGTTACAACGCCCCCTTGAGGACAGGATGGTTAGTTCCTTGCTCAAGGACCCAAGGGTGGCAGCTTGGTGATACTGGGGCTCGAACCCCCGACCTTCTGATCAGTAACCCAGTGCCTTAAACCACTGATCTACACCTCCCTCTTTCCCTTCCCTCCATATGTGACTCTCAGGACACGCCTCGGTTTCTACGTAGCGTTACGATGCGTCACATTCGTGTATTTAACACACACACAATTTTCCAAGGTGCCAATCAACCTAGCGTGCATGATGTGAGACGAACGTGCTAACCACTAAGCCACCGTGCCCCTTAGATTGTCTATGTGATATATTGAGTGTATTTAATTATTCGATTATGCATATGATTTATTTAATTATGCAATTATGCATATGATTTATTTAATTAATTGATTGATTAAATTATCTGAATATGCAAATGATTTATTTAATTATTTGACTACGCATATGACTTATTTAATGATGCTATTGTGCATATGATTTATTTATTTAATTCATTTATTTATTTAATTATATGACTATGCATATGATTTATTTAATTATTTAATTCTGTATATGATTAAATTAATTGATTAATTATTCGATTATGCATATGATTTCTTTAATTTATTTATTTATTCAATTATTTGATTATGCATGTGATTGATTTAATTATGCGATTATGTATATGATTTATTGCATTAATTTTTTTATTTAATTATTCGATTATGCATGTGATTTTATTTAATTATGCAAGTGTGAGTATTATTTATTTAATTATGTGATTATGCATATGATTTATTCAATTTGTGTACGTGGAGCGAACAGTGTCT
>JACRUU010000019.1:20256845-20304345 GCA_030449085.1 Kryptopterus vitreolus
GGAACTGGATTAATGCCAAAGGTAAGAGAGAGATTATTTTCTCCTTTGATAAATGTTTGTGTTTGTATGTATGTGTGTGTGTGTGTGTGTGTGTGTGTGTGTGTGTGTGTGTGTGTGTGTGTGTGTGTGTAAAAACAATAAAACAAATTGTAAAAAAAAATGTGAACTATTTAAAGTAAAAAATAAAACATCTAAAAATAAAAATTGAATAAATACTGCTACTTCAAAATACTTTTTTTACATTATATGGATTGAATTGGCACAATTTAATAAAATTTGTAAAATAAATGTGTGTGTGTGTGTGTGTGTGTGTGTGAAATTGTCACTGCTTTTAAAAGAAGAAGCCAGACATAAAATGTAAAAAAAAAACAACAATATATCGATATGCGTTAAAATTCGTCCTTTTTACAACCAGTTTGATGAGAAAGCACATATTGGGTTGAATGTCCCAATAATTTCGCTCACATTAGGGATGTGCGATTAATCGGGGAAAATCACGATCTGGATCAGTACATATATACGATCTCATTACTAAATGACGGATTCACTTCCGAGTCTGGTTTTTACTTCTGCGTGGAGGTTACGACGTATCCTTCATGTCGACGCCTACCCTACACCCGTAACCTGACACCTCTCCAAAAGAACACGAGGTCTGTGATTGGTCGTCTCGTTACATTTTAAAGTGAAGAAATAAAGCACGGACATGGAGCGAGCAGCCGAAAGGATCATGGAAGAGAAAATATAAACACCTCTGTGATTCTTCATCACCATTTTATAAAGACTGCCAGCAAATTCCTGTCAACCAAACGCAAAACACCAAAACTCAAACACCGCACCAGCGCCAACTAGTGTTTGGGAACAGTCACTGCAGAGCGACGCAGAAGTATAAACGCTCATGACGGCGTCGGCTGCTTGCGTAGGTTACATCGTTCACTCCACGCAGAAGTAATAACCAGATTCCCTGCGTTCACATCATGTTACGTTCACACGCTATTGATTGAGTTATTGATTTTATTTTTATTCAAACAAATATTTTTCTTGAACAAATAAGAATTGTGTGAGAGAATCGTGATTTCCTGATTCACAATTTAGCGAGGATCGTGCAGCGCTAGCTGCGGTTTTCGCACCAACAAACAAACAAACAAACAACAATACATACAACTGGTTTCCTCGGCGTTCGCCGCGTGTGCTTGTTTTCAGACTCGGATCGATTTCGTCTGTTCACACTTTATCTTCGCTGAGATATGAGGAAAAGCTCACGCGGGCGAGAGGCACGGAGGAGGATGTAGTGTGTGTGTGTGTGTGTGTTTCTGTGTGTGTGGAACACCAAGGTTTTATAGTGCTCTTGTGCTCTGACCCAGTGGAGGAGGAAAGAAGAAGAAGAAGACGATGTGGAGGAGGAAACGGTAGAGCGGTGCACAGGGCAGCGAGGAGCGTCGGCCCTCCTACCGGCCTCCTGATAAATGAGTGGGAGCGTGTAAGCGGTGGCAAAGACGGAGAAGAAGAAGAAGAGTAGGAAAGATCAAGATGTCGGAGTGAAGAAAACGGATCGTCGGCGGTCGGAACGTAGCATAAGTGTGGATTCGAAGGAGCGATACGTACAGGGAGAGAAAAGGAAGGAGAGATAAATGAAAACATGAGCTCATGTGTGTGTGGGAGAGAGAGTAAATAGCAGCCAGATGCTGGAGTGTAGGAGCACCACGGGAGAGGAATGAGAGACGTGCGAGCGCTTAGGAACACTCTGATCATCATACTTTTTTTTTGTCTTTTTTTTCCCACAGCTTTCACTCACTTCCTTCGAATCACTTCCTGGTCTCCGGGATTTTATTCGATCTCCTCAAACAGGTCGGCACAGGGGGGAAAAAAATCCCACACTCACCGTGGGATCGAAGTACGTCAAAAGTTTGTGAACATCCGGTTCCACATCCTTCCGGGAAGACATTCCTGGAATTTGTCTAGCTTTGCGGACCAGACGAGTTGTGCTACCCGACTGATTGATTGATTGATACTGTACAATGAAATTCTTACTTTGCCTTTCTCCGACCACCAACAAGACACACAAGAACATACACATATTAGGGAAAAAAAGGCAGAGGAGGCCTGGGACGGATCCGGCGTTCCGTATTCGTCCACGCCATATTTTTGCTGATGAAGGTGAGGTGAGAAGGTTCATCCTAATGATCAGAGCTCTACAGGATCTGATCTTCAAACATCTTCCATCCTATAAAAAGCGTCATGGATCTCTGACTTTGATCACTTTGGGTCGTGTAAAGGTACAATAATTCCACCGCCTGCATCCAAACACGGCTGTTAGAATGGAAACACCAGGTGTCCCAATAGGTTTTGGCCCCAGATTGTGTATACAGTCACTGCAACACACAAAAGCATTTGAGCGCGTCGCGCGGGTAAAGTGGCTGTTCGGGGTGACGTCATTCCGCACAGCAGGAGCCAATAAGAGCAAAGCTAACGTCCCTCAAAAAAAAAAAAAAAAACCTGTAACAAATAATAAGCAGTTGTAAGTGGTGCGGTGTTTTGGCGCCCTCTGCTGGTAAATCGGTTTACATCAAATATTGGATTTTTATTACATTATTATTATTATTATTATTATTGCTGCTGGTGGAACTATACGAGCGTTACTCCTTTCTTGATTGCGCTCAAGATGAAGTGGATTGTATAAAAATTCACTTGACTGTACAGTGGTGTGAAAAGTGTTTGCCTATTTCCTAATAAGACAAACATTTACTAATCCTACAGAAAAATAGAACAAAGACAATTTTGACATTATTTGTTTTACTTTAGTATTTATACAAAGAGGAAAATAAAAATGAAAAAAAAAATAAAAACAGAAATGGGTATTATTGTCCAGTGTTTTTTGCACAGTTAAGGAAAAACAATTACCAGTAACATTGTGTGATTGTGGTTGGCTGCTTCACTGTGAGCAGCTGTGATTGTAAACACTGATTGGCTGCAGGAAGAGAAAGACCTTCTGTAGCTTTTTCATACATTTGTTTGTCACAATACAATGTCTCAGAACATCAAAACAAATTTAAATATTAGCCAACTTGTTGATGCGAACTTGGGTTCTACAGGAGGGACCAAGATCCAAACCACACCGGGATACTTCTGGAAGAGCTGTACTGCTGTGCAAAGGAATCAGTTTGAGTGCAAAAACATAAATAAATACAAGTTTCAAAACTAGAAAGCACTTTGAGATACCATTTCACATATAAGCATTAACTGCAGGTGGTTTTATTGAAATAATTTTTGGAAAATTCACATGTCAGAATAAGTCACTTTTTTTATTGAGTAAAAATTCAAGATGAACATGTGCAGACTAAAACCAGTGTAACAAATTCACCACGACGGAAGAAACTGAAAGTCTGCGTCTCCCTGTAAAAAAATATGGTCTATTCTCACCTGTAGAGCAAAATGTCCTCTGAAAATATGTACATAATATTCCCAGTCTTGATATCTTTCCTGAATGGTTTTGGGTTTTAAATTAGCATCATCCCCCCAGCATCACCCACCCCCCCCCCCCCCCCCCCCCCCCCCCAAAATCCTGATATACAAACAAACAAAGGCTGCTTTTATAAATCAAAGCATTCTCCGTAATACGTTAGCGTTCATTTTCGAGTCTTTACACTGTAAATATGGACCGCTCCTTCATTTAACATTTCAACTAAAAAAAAAGCTGTCAAGACAAAAAAAAAAAACGAATAAAATGCAAGTCTTCGGCTGGAGACGGGATTCAGCGGCGATGGCGTCCGTGGCTCGAGTGGCTGCCGCCGCCGCCGCTTCCGTGGTGTTTGCTCTTGTGCGAGCGCTCATACGAGCGTGATCGTTCGCGCCGGTCTCTGTGGTGGGCAGCGCCGCGCTCGTGCCGGTGTTTTTTGGATGTCAGGTCGGCCGGGGCGCGCTCGCGATCCCTTTCGCGCTCTCGTTCTCGCTCGCGCTCTCTCGGCTTGCTGCTGGACCGCGAGCGCTTCCTCTTGTGTCCGTGGCGTGAGTGCAGCTTCAGATCGTCGGAGCGCTGTTTGGCTTTGAGGTGCGGAAGGAGGGGAGACGGGGCGGTGTGGTTGGAGTGTCGGCGCGGGGACGGGCTGCGGCTGTGGGATCGGCTGCGCGAGCGCGAGCTGTACGTACCCGAGCGGCTGCGTCTACTGTTGTAGCTGAAAGATAGAATTAGAATAAACGGCCGTTAAAATAAATATTCATACATTCATCTTCTACCGCTTTATCCGAGTCACAGCGAGTCTGTGCCCATCTCTGGCATCGCCAATCCTATGGAATGCCAACCCATTAAAAAGGCCCACACACATTCATACACTAGGGACAATTTCCAAGGTGCCAATCAACATACCATGCATGTTTTTGGCCGACAGAAAGCTAAGGAAAAAAAACAAAACAAAAAAAAAAAAAAAAAACTCCTGACACACGCAAACTCCACACACACACGGCTGAGACGGGAATCGAACCACGACCTTGCCGTTGTGAGGCGAACGTGCTAACCACTAAGCCACCGTGCCCCATTAAAAGCACACATAAAATAAACATTTGTTTACAAATATGACTTTAAAACCCGGGGGAAAGTGTGAAGGTAAACTCACTGTCGTCTCTGGAGAGCGCGACCTGGACCTCGAGCGCGTCCTCGAGCGAGAGCGGCTCCCGCTACGGCTGTTCCGGCCCAGTTTACTTTCCTTCCTGAGACTGCGGGGGGAAAAATGGCAATTATTTCCCCCGTGTGAAAAAAATGCGAATGAAATAAAAACAATAATAATCACACACTCACCCATTATGAGGACTCTTCGAGCCCTGCGCCCGATCTTCGGTTTCTTTCTTCACCGCTTTGAGCGCCTGAAGGTTTGGAGATTTCTCATCCGCCTTTGTGGTGTTGGGAGAACCTGAGGGAAGGACAATCTCAGCGCTCGGACACAACACAAAACCTGAAAACATGTGCCACGCTAATAAGGGCTCGTAAAGCCTACTTGGTTTGGACGCAGGAGAAAAGCCGCCAAGCGTAGACAGAGCCGGGGTTCCGTCTGGGTTCAGACCTTTGGCCTTCAGCTTGGCCTCCTGCAGCGCCACCTTCCTCTTCTCCACCTCCCTCTCCAGGAAGTCGTAGTTCGGCTGCAATTAGGAAAAGGAGCGCATGAGCGGTAGTGTTTATGAAGCTTAGCACAAGGTCACGGTGGTTAGTAAAGGGGTGCTGTGTGGTACCTTCTTCCTGGTGTACAGCTTTCAGAGTAGTGATGCAGATCTCCTTGATATCCTCGTCTGTGGCTCCGAACAGGAGATACCAGTGTGGCCGAGTCGGAAGAGGAATCTGAAATTTGAGATGAAGTATAGTCACACACTTCATTCCATAAATATTCCCTGCTCCATTTCAAAATTTCCAACCGAAAAAAAGTGGTGCGAGTGGGAATTCAGAGTGACCCACCTGAAGCGCTCGAGCTGCGAGATAAATGCAGGCGCAGGCAATGGCCTCTGCTTGGAAGCGCACAAACACATTGGTCCGCAGGCTATCATTCATGTAGTTCCTGCAACACAAAAGGTTGAAGTGCAACATTTCAGACATCTCCCTGCGCTCTGGCCCCACCACCCCCACCTTAATGACACTTTTTTAATAAAGGAGACTCCTTGTTTAACTTTGTCCAGTTCCCTCCCTCTTTAATCTCTGCCTCTCTCCATCCTAATCCGGGTTTAATGAACACGGCCATACATGCATGACAGATATACGCGTGTGTGTGTGTTCACACTGAAATGGTCATGTCACTTCCAGACACCAGGATGGATCATGAAGGGGGAAAAGGGGGGTACCAGATTTTTTAAAAACCCGTGGACATGCAAAGAGAGGTTTCATGCAAATCAGGAAATTGAATTCTGAGCGAGGGTTTTTTTTCATGAGGTGAACAAGTTGCTTGTAGGCAAATGCAAATGAGGCTGATCATGTGAGCAAAATGAGGACAGAAGCAGCTGGTAACTGCCGAACACACAACACTGATACCATGAAACTCGACACGCAACAGCATGCACCGGAGCACAGCTAGGCAGGGGGGAATAAATAAATTAATCTGTTTAATTCAGAAATTAAGAGGCCTTGCACAAACAACACTTAAGGAAAAATGTCTTAAGATTTCTTCTTTAAGCCTTAAAGCATATACGTCAAATTCCCTCACTTTCTAAAAATGGACAATGTGTTTCCATACAGTTTAAATCAATCCATTTGCAAGGACCTCATGAAACTTTCCAATTAACCTACATGGTGAAAACATGGTTAATTCACACAAATTTACAGATGCGCCGGGGGGGCCTTTAGGATGGGGGGGCGCACACAAATTTACAGATGGGGGGGGGGGGGGGGGGGGGGGGGGGGGGGGGGGGGGGGGGGTAAACATGTGTTACCGTTTTCAATCCCGTCAATTACACTGCCTAACATGCATTACATTTTTAAACTATAACTAGCAGTATAGCTGCACAACACATTGTTTATAATGACCTGCATAGCCATTTGATTTAAACGATCATCTAATGATCATTAGGAATTATGTTCCGGTTTTGGATTCTTTCCACATACGATACATTTAGGATACATACATTAATATACTGAGTAGCTTGTAGCTGATGTGAATACACAGCTAGTAGGAAAGGGTGAGTGGATGCACGTTGGTGTTTTTTTTGTTATTAAAGTGTTCAGAAGCGGATTTTATAATCCATCCTAACATAAGTGGTTTATGTATGCATATATGTATAATTATACATACATACATACACATTCTGACATTCAAGAAATTATCCCAGGGGGAAACTTGGGAGCTTATGCTCTGACAGGATGATGAAGGGGAGAGGAAGGGCGAAGGGGAGAAAAAAACAAAAGAAAAAAGAATCCAATCCCTGGAAGACATTTCCAAAAATAAATAAACAAACAACATCAGTGTGAACACACAATATATAAATATGAGAATAATTGAGTAAACTATGAAAAAAAATTCCCACAGTTCAGTACCTACCTACAAACAGTTCAGTTATAAATGTGGAATTAATACTAAATAAATAAAAATAAATAGTCTTGTAGCATAACACAGAAAATACAAATCCTTTCGGACAACCCCAAGAAACAAGACGCTGCCGCCTGCTGGAAAACGCCCCCTTCAGTGATTCTCGGGCAGAGAGCTCTCACTGGGATTGGCCGTCTCGAGACGGGCAGCCAATGGGAGAGGGGAGGTCATGTGGTTGGAGGAGCAGAGTTCAGAGGTTCTTTAAGACACTTACCATCATGGACTACCCTTTAATCAAAGAGTAGAGAGAAAGGACAAAGTTAAACCGAGATCTCTGTTTTTTTTATGACTTTACATAGAAAAAAAAAATACTAAAATATCTGGGGGAAAATAAATAAATTCCAAAGGGTTTAGTGCTGATTACACAACAAGTTCCTTGTAATGTGTGTGTGTAAATTCTCACCATGCTGTCTGGACCAGCGTTTGGTTCTTCTCACACTCGAGAACTTGGTTCTTCTCACACTGACGATGATCTTGAAACAGGTGGGAACATGACGATGATCTGAAACAGGGCGACAGGACGGGTTACATGACGGAAAAGGGCAGTTGGAAGGCACAGGTGTGGCACACCACAAGTGAGTGGGATCCTGACCTGAATTGCGTCAGTGTGGAATATGTGGGCATGCAGTGACGCCTGTGTGGCACCTTAACATCGCTGCTTTGTTTGCAGTTCGGGTAAATGAGCAAGTGTGCGTCTTTCTGTGTGTATGTTTATTTGGGAAGTTGTGGGACTCACCTTGTGTGGATGCTTGACGTGGACGCAGAATCCCAGTTCTTTCAGCACACGTCGCTCGGCTTTGATCACCTGGTTTTTCGTGTTAATGTAGTTCTGATCAAGTATCAATGGGCTTGCACTCCTGATTCATAAAGGAATGAAAATACGGTTGTTTTTGTTTTCCCCCAAACCCAATTAAATCTCAAAAAAAAAAAAGCCAGAGTGCCTTTTTGCTCCTTTCAGTGTTAAAATAACTTTTTTCCCTTTTCCAACCAACTAAAGGCAACAGGCCCATTTCCTTTCCTTGTTTTTTTTGAGTCCTGTATTATCAGTAGAAGATTGTTAGTCCTAACACAAGTGACAAGACATGCATAGACTACGACACAAATTGCCTCTAACATCACAGCTTTACACACACAAAAAAACCCAAACAGCACACCTCTGATACCCTGTGTAAAGGGAAACATTTCTTCCAAATGAAACACACACATACGTCATTTAGACACAATTTGAATTAATGTTTTAGAAAACTTGGATCCGTGTTTGCTTTTTTTTTTTTAAATGGAGATGAAACATTACGGGGAAGAAATGGACAAATTGTATCATAAAATCTAAGTCACAGTAGCAGGGGAAAATGAGGGTGAGATGAAGTTATGCAACTGGTCTAATCGTAGATCTATCTATTTATATCTGCTGCATTTGGACAGTGTTGACCACACAACAGAGCACCAATAATGTTTTATCCATCAATCAATAAATCATATATCTACATAGATGTCGCAAAAATAAATAACTACATAAGCATAGACGCTTCAGTAAAAGAAAATCAGTAATACTTCATTTGAGGTTAATACAAGTTACCTTTGGCCTCTACAACTACAAGTGGCGACCATTAACTTAGACTCTTTCTTCCTGAAGTGTATATACATTTTTGGCTGATTTATATGTAATAGATACACAAAAACAAACACACCTATATTGATCAATATCTATATATTTACGCGTTTCAACACATTCACGGAAGGATTTGTGAAGTGGCTAAACACACAGAAGCACACAATATGGTCTAAAACTAAATCATTATCCCAGACATTCCCGAATACAGAATGATTACATAATCTGCACACCTGAGCAAGTGAGGATTAAGAGCCATACTGAGGAGACCCAACCAGGGAGGCCTGGTGGTGCTGTGATTTGCACTCTCGACGTTCTGGTCAAAAATGGTGTTAGAATACTGGACATTTTGACTTAGATGCAATACCTAGAATAAATATCACAATACCAAATTCAATACTCTACAAAAATAATTAATAAAAAACTGAATAATGCATAATAACGGAATAATAACCAGTGACTGCAGTCTCTTGAAGAAAAGTAGAACTGTACGCCAATTGTAAACTATTTGTGTTACAAATAGTTTTGTTATTTGTTACAAACAGGGTATTGCGTTACCTTTTTAGCACCGGCATATTGTGCAAAACTAGTCCAAAGTCATGACCACTGACTTGTAATTAAATCGAGTACCCTGAAGAGGTGAATTTCAGACCACCATCAATAGATCTTAAAAAAGATATCACCTACATTCTTTTAAAAAAATTAAATATCTGACTACATACAAGTTTGCAAAAGGATGCTATTGTTTAAGCATAATTAATTAGTCACCATTCTGAAAACATTACAACTATACTAACTATATAAGTGATGACTATTAATAACAATTAGTAAATGATAAGAGTTTTATTGCTGTACTAATAGCCTGTCCTGATGCATTGGTATTACAAACTCAAAGAGAACAGAAGACCACACCACTCTTTTGATAACAGGAAAAATTGTTCAGTCGGTGGGGCTAATTTTTACCCAAACGATGAGAAGAGTGGCAACTAAATGAAATGCCCCTGATTCTAAAGTGTGTTTTCTGTGAAAGCTGTGATGTCTGAGGTGTTTTATTTGGTCTTGATTCACTGCTACTACAAACAGAGCATCTTCACCTGCGTTAAGAGACCACAACCTTAAACTGAGCTACAGGAGTGAGCCAGACGCTGCGGGACCAGCGGCCAACCTTTTTTGTGGTCCCCGAGTCTCCCAGTGAGCGCGTTCAGAGCACTGGCGCCTCCCGGGGGAGCGGGGGGAGAGCCACGCCTCACTCGCACTGTTGCCATGCCGACTGCTTCAGCTCTACGTACCATTCCACATCACCCAGGCTTTGGTAAATGTAGCTGGTCGCTGTTAGTTGGTTGCAAGGGAAAAGAGAATTCAAGTTAATACCACAGTCTTCTATTCAGATGAACAGCCCTATTAACCCCTCCCTTCCCCGCTAAGAATCTTTAAATCCAATTCATCATGACCCCCCCCCAATGTTAGTCAGGTATGACTAAATGGTAAAGATGGGATTATTTTTGGTTTTTAAGTGTGTATGTAAGCAGACGATTATGTCACTCTTACTACCATATATGACAGATGATGACTGAAAAGCCTTAAAATGGTTTAGAGTACAGGAAAAATAAAAACAAAAAGGCACTCAAATTGGCACATTACTCAAAAATGTAAATAAACCGAAAAAGAAACAAAACAGCAGCAGACAGACTAATCACAGTTAGCAGGTTTTAAAGTATACCTGATTCTCTAAAGTGATGATGTTACATGTTAAACAAAGACAACTCTTGTCGAGGTGAAAAGGTTTTGCTGGCACGAAGGGAAAAAAATAAAGAAAACAAAACAGGAAACAGTTATATATAAAAGGGTCAGAGCACGACTGCACGCTTACCTTTTTCCTCGGATCTGCCTCAAGTGATGAAAAACGTTGATCACGTCCCTTATGCGACGTGGGGCTTCTTCGATCTTTGAGGCCAGATTGATACAGGCCATAGCGACAATCTGCAGAGGGGAAATGAAAACAGAGCGATATTGCATCATGAGCATCTTTACCTCGAGAAGTTTTCCCAAACCCTACATGCAATATGATGCACATCATACAATAGGTCTTTTCTTCCTTTATTCCCTCCATTTTTTTGTATTTATACAGTGTATAATTGTATTTTCTATTCTGTTATTTTATATATCCTGGCTGCAGTAACAGAAATTGAAGGCTAATCTAATTATAATAGTAGTATGCAGTGGGCCCTCGAGCAAGGCCCATAAACTGCAATTGCTCAGTTGCAAGTCGATCTTTATCGATAAGCAAAAAAGTATTTGTTGGAAGCAGTCATCTTTCAAAATATGCAAATGAAAGTGCAATAATTTTGTACTCTTTCTGTACAAGATTATCTATGAATGAGGACCACTGAATTAGACAACATGACTGCAGTTTACTTATGTTTTTGGAGGACACGATGTAAATCTATAAAATTGAAATAAGAGTATTACGTCACAACTATAGCGATCTGATTTGTCACGTCATTCATAATTAATATTCACTTGGCAACCCCACACATCTATTTAAGAACAAGTGAATTATCTAACAATAAGTGAATTTAAACTGCTGCCATTTTTATTGTTTTATTTTTAGAATAAACCCACTTTTAAATGAAGTACAATTACAAATTAAGACTGATCTAGTTTGAACATGACAACATGGCCGCCAGCACGAACGTTGTATCTACGTGAGCGCGCACCCGGAGGCCTAGCTAGCTAAGAACAGAAAGAAAAGCTTCTTTTAATCCATGCCTTACCTCAAAACTGTGTTTCACAAACGACTTCGAGTAAAAGAACCGATGAAACAGAACTTGTCCGGTCGCCATTGCCACCTGAAAAACAACAACAACAAAATAAATAAATAAGAGATCTGAGATTAGCCGGGCCGTTTCCACGGCCGCCATTTTGTTTTTGTCTGACCAGCTGAAACATCGCCAGACAGCATAGAAGCGGTCGTTTTTGTAAGGGATTGATGAGCACAAAAATCACACTTCAGTCCACCTCAAACAATTAAACAATAAAAAAAATCGATATTTAATATTATCACTGTAATTATGATCTCACGAGTTAATCATCCGGCGAACTCGCATGCTAGCTGCTTTTTTTGTCTTTCCCCACCTGTTTTCCGCGAGGTCCCACCTTCTAAGTAGGGATTGGCCAACTTGCACCACGTGAGGCATTTCCTTTTTTTGTTTGGTCATTATGAAAGCGAGTAATCTCCATTATCCAATCAGAAACGAAAAGCCGGAATAGAGGTGTTTCAGCCTGTCTCGGGTACAGTTTAAAAAAAGGCCGATATCTAACTTTTGTTTTTTAACCTACCTGTGGTAAACGAAGAAGTATCCCGGCTGATTGTATGAGCTCGCAGCCGAGGATACGAAGGTCGGTTTCGGTGTGCAGATCCAGGCCGTCGAGCATCGACGGCGTCGGGGAGAGCTTTTCCTCCGGGATGAGCGAGTTATCGATAGTCAGGAAGACCTCAGAATAGACTTTGTCGCCGATTAGAATGCCCTCGCTGGCCGGAGCGCTGTTCGGCGCGGCGGTCGGGAGCGGAGCGGTCGCCATTGTCGCCTCCATCGAAACCTCAAGCCGAAAACCAGGTCTCTGAAAAATACAAAGACTTCTGTGACGTATTCCACACAACCCCCTCCTCCTACTGTCACTGTGTAACCCTCCGCGTTCCAAATAGATCCCTGTCTCTCGTACCCTTTTACACAACCCCACCAGAACAATAATTACACCACGAGTGTGTGTGCTGTCTGCACTTCTTCTAAAATGGACAGATAGCGTGGATTTACTCCCCGTTGGGAACGTGTGTCATTACCGGAAGTCGTGATGACGTCAATTCTAGGAAGGCCGGATCATCTTTCGAATGTAACCATCCGCTCACAAGACCGGCGTGTTTACTAGCGCGCTGGGAAGATCGGATCATTTTAGTGACTCGGTTCTTTGAATCTTTTTTTTGAGTCGGTTGTGCCCCATCTCCTTTTTTTTATCGTGATTGCGACTTATTTTTGTCGTAAAAGTAAAAGTTTTTTTTTTTTTGAGAAAACAACTTTAATTACGCGTAGACCTTTCTCTAGCAATTTTGGCTAACACATCTTTTTTCACTGTGTACAGAAGTCCTAAGTAGGCATACACTATACAGCATTTTTTCCCTTTTCATTTTATCGTGATTATCATAATGAATTAATTTAATGTAGTTAATTTCATGCAGAAGTTCTAAGATCATATGTATTATAACATTTGTCTTTTTTATCGTAAATTTTCTTGTGAAACAAGAAATTGTTTTCTCGTGATTAGTAACGTTCTTATGCTGAATACACAGAAAATGAAAAATCTTTTTTTAATCATTCATTGCATAAGGAAGTCCTGCGAGGTGGGAGTTTAGTGGTAAGACATTGGGCTCTGGACCGGAAAATCGCAGGCTCAAAACCCACCACCACCAAGCAACCACTAGTGGGCCCTTGAGCAAGGCCCTTAACTCTTAATTGCTCAGTTGTAAGTCGTAAGTTGTAAGAAAACAAAAAGTAAAACAGGTCGTGTAGGTGATATGCGCACTCCCATGGCATCGTATTCATGAAATAACTTTGTATGAACACACATGATGTACTTTTGGTTCTGATTGGAATTCCAGACTCTACAAAACATGAGGAAACAAATTGCACAATGTAGATCTTTAATTGTATAATTAATGTTAAAGTACAATAAATTATATATTTATCTATTAAAAATAGTTTAAACATTAAAAGCCAAATATATTCAGAAGAAAAACAACGCAGTCCTGTCAGTTTCTCGACATTCCTGGCGACGTTCCACATAATTCCGGTTCTGTTCCTGAGACGTACTTTAACGGAGTGTTACCAAACGCTCTCCGTAATGGTGCGGCCTGGAGTTTGGGATATCCCCGGAGGTTTCTTGTGCTCCTGGAGAATTTTGAGGGATCCGTGCTGCTTGTGTGTCCTCGCCACGTCCTCCGCCGTCTCCCTCCACTTCGTCTTAATGGACGGATCGGCACCCCTTTCCAACAAGACACTCAGAACCTGTCGAGAAAAGTGAGAAGTAAAAATATGTCCTCATTTTTTCAGTTTAATTCTGTCAATTAAGACTGTATTTCTTACGATTCTGAAAATTTTCTAGCAATTTACGTTGTTTTTCTCGCAATTTATGACTTTACCCCATAAAATTCAGACTGTATTGCTCACGATACTGTATTTCTTACAATTCAGGCTTTATTTCTCATGAATCCTACATTTTTCGCAGTTGTCTCTTTTTTTCTCACAATTCCGACATAATTTTTCAGACTTTATTTCTTGAGATTCTGCCATTTTCTCACAATACAGACTTTATTTCTTACAATTCTCTTTTTTCTCACAATTCCAACTTTATTTCTCTTTATTTACTTATTATAACTTTATTTCTCTGGATTCTGACTTTATTTCTTGTGATTCTGCCATTTTTCTTAGAATTCAGACTTTTTACCTCACAAACTTTATTTTTCTCAATTCCTTTTATTTCTTAAGATTTTGCCATTTTTCTCACAATTTCGATTTTTCCTGTAGTATAAGGCTTTGGCCCAGTTTCATTGCTCTTGTTTTAACTGCAGCAGTTACACCAAAATGTTTAATATCACCTTGTAAGTAGACTCTTAGTTGGGGACATTAAATCTTAGACCTATAAATAAGACAGTGTAAAGTATTTTCCACTAGTTATTCAGACGCTATAACGTAAAACCACCACCTTTCTCTCTTTTTTTGAGAGAAAACACCACCTTGCAGTGCCCCCTTTCTGTGGCCAGGTGTAGTGCGGTCCTCCCCAACATTTCAGTTGCATCCATGTCTGCTCCATAATGCAGCAGGAGCTTTGCCGCTTCAGCATTGTCCTTCAGCGTGGAGTAATGCAGAGGCGTCATGTGAAGGCAGTCCCTGTCCTCCAGCCCGGCCCCATTCAGGATAAGAAGGTGGAGGACGGCCCCCGAGCCACTCAGAGCGGCTAGGTGTAGCGGAGCGGCCTGATCCTTGTCCCTCACGCACACCTTTGCCCCGGCGGCTAGCAGGTGCTGCAGGATCTGAGAAAGGGCAAGAAATAAGTGACAGGAAAAAAAAAATAGTGGATGATGGAAATGAGGTCAGATCAAATGGTGCTAAGGAGATGCCTTGTGATTCACCAGTGCAAATACCATCTGTTGCTCTGTGTGCTCTTGGCTCGGCGCACTGGCAACACAACGAAAGCTAAAGGGCAAAGAGACCTTGGGTGTACACACAGTTCTTGGCAGTGAGGTGTTTAGCACTAATGGAAAGTCGATAAATTAAGGTGGACTCATCTTTGGAAGGGTTTTAGAGGCACAGATGCCATGAAAAATCACTTTAATCACCGGGATTGTTCTTCAACGGTTCCCTTCTGAAATCCGCTGCTGTGTTTGCTGCCAAACATTCGTTTGTCTACATTTGTCACATGTACTTTATAGTGAAATCTTTCCTTGGAAATGCAAGTGATTTTATGAAACCTTGCTCATGGGCCCAAGAAGTGACAGCTTGAACCCCTGACTTTAGAAGAATAAATAAATTTACTTGTCAAGTAAATGTTACAGAACAGTGAAATTCTTTCTTCGCATATCCCAGTTTGTTTGGAAGCTGGGGCCAGAGTTCAGGGTCAGCCACGATACAGCACCACCTGGAGCATAGAGGGTTAAGGGCCTTGCTCAAGGACCCAAAAGCGACAGCGTGGTGATACCCGGGCTGGAACCCCTGACCTTCCGATTGGTAGCCCAACATCTAAACAGTGTTGAAATTGATAAGGAGTAACCACTATTAGTCATATCCTTGTAAAGATCTACCTTCTAGATGTAAAACATTCCAGTCAAGTAAACTTGCCCATTCCCAGTCTCGTATCATGGTATCTCAGCGGTTAAGATTTTGGAATTTGGATAGTAAGGTTTAAAAACGGTTTGATGTATTTAAATAATTAAATAATAAACATTTTATGAATGCTGTAAATAAATGTATGTACGCATTGCCATGGGAAGGTGGTAGCTCAGTGGTTAAGGTATTGGCCTGTGGACTGGATGGTCGCAGGTTCAAATCCCTCCACCACCAATCTGCCACTAGTGGGCTGTTGAGCAGGGCTCTTAACTCTCAGTTGAAAGTTCCTCTGGTAAGGGTGTCTGCCAAATGCTGTAAATGCTTGTACCTTGGTAATGCTTGGAGAAGATTGCTAACTTGCTGCAAGAAAATGTATTTGTTGATCAGGGGTAATGTGGTCATTATTAAATTTGTAAAATCACCTTCTTTTTAGCGGAGCATGCGCACAGGTGCAGGGCCGTTCGCCCATTAGAACCTCTGAGGTTGGCATCGGCTCCCCGCTGAAGCAGAAGCCTGACGGCTGCCTCATTGCCGACCATCACAGCCAGCTGCAGGGGACTCGTACTCACTCCGCCCGGCCCTTCCAACTCTGCCCCGTTATCTAAGAGCAGCTCAGCCACATCGCCCCATCCACCGAACACGGCCCAGTGCAGCGGAGTCCACCTGCGTGAGTCCAACAAATCAGGAGATGCCAGGTGCTGTAGCAGCGCCCGGGCCGTGCCCAGGTGCCCACCAGCCGCCGCGAGGTGGAGCGGCGTTTGGCCACAACTGGACCGTGCTTCATGGGAAGCGCCCTTCTGGAGGAGGTACTCGGTAGCGTCTTTGTTGCCTCCCATGCAGGAGCGGTGCAGCGGCGTGCAGCCAAAGAGATCCGGGCAGTTCACGTCCAGTTTACTGCTGTGAAGCAAGAACCTGAGAAGGGCGAGGTGTCCTCTGAAGGCAGCATGGTGGATGGCCGTCCAGCCACGAGGATCTCTACAATACAGAATGACAACAAGTTACGAACACGGTGTTTTTAACGTTACTAAAAATATCCTTCACACAAACAACCTGGATTTCCATATGCTGAGACTTTTGTTTCCTCGTGGCAGAAAAATTTTATTAGCCTTCATAGGTTATATTAATTACTGGTACTGTTATTTTGGTAAAGTTATTATGTTCCAAGTTCTGGATGAGTTCTGGACAACTCACGGGCAGTTAGCAGGGACGCCGCAGTCCACCAGGGCCTTCACATGCTCCACGCGTCCGTCCCAGGCTGCGTAATGCAGCTTGTGCTCGTCTATCCGAGAGTGGTGCTGAGTTCGGGGGGGCCGACTGTGGAGCCTCCACTGCCTCGGCCTAACCACAGCACCGCCAGCTATGTGGGTCTTCCTTTCTACAGCACGAAGTGACACCAAATCATGGAGCTCTACCCATTTCCACTGCAGAGCAGCCCCGGCGAATGCCATGACCCCAACACACCCTGTGTAAACAGACCAGCAGATTGCGGGGTTCCAGAGTGAGGAGAGGCTCGATAGGCGTTGAATCACTTATTCATCATTCTTGGGAACGTGGTCCAATAAAGTGAGAGCTCAGTGGTTAAGGCATTGGACTCTGTACCAGTACAAATCCCAACACCACCACCAAGCTGCTACTAGTGGGCCCTTGAGCAAGTCCCTTAACCATCAATTGCATGTTGTAATTCATTCTGGATAAAGGTGTCTGCCTAAATACCATAAAACTTAATTTAGACTAGATGTTTAACCCAGTGGTAGTTCTATTTTATTTCTACCTCATTGAGGAGTAAATGCTCCATGTATTCGTGTTTAAGAGAATTCATTCATTTACATTATTATATTATATTATATGTTACATTAATTTCTAAATATAATTTCTATTATACCCAAATCACCTCCAAAGCCTGTCTATCTTGTTTATTTCACACGGTCCAAAGTACAAAATCATACATAATAAACTACATGCGATGCATATTTTATATTCCACCCAGTCAGTGTTTGTAGTTTGATGCTTGAAAGTTTCTTAAACACTACATTAATTACATAAATGTATTGCAAGCCAAATAAGTCAGCACTTCTTATTAAAACATTTGTCTATCTGTATCTTATTCAATGTCCAGCAGGGGGCGATGAACATCACGCAGTGGCTCTGATTTACGTTTTAACAAATAAATTAGAGTCAAATTTCCAGGTTACAACCATAACAGCCTTTGCATAACGCGTAATTGCACGCCGCAGCGTACCCTGCCTCGCACATCTTCCCGCAAAGAGCTGGAGTGACTCCAGCAAACTGCCTGGCACTATTCTATTCTCCAAAAACAATCCTGACAGGCAGTCTTAAAGAGAGCCTCGTTCATGCTCCTGGCGTCGCGCCACATCATTACTCACAACCGTCACACCGCTGCTTTAAATGGATTTTTTTTTTATTTGTTCCACTTCACACAGTTTTTTTTTTTTTTTTTTTTTTTTTTTTATCAGCCAAGTTTTAGCTCCTACAATCTGATATAAAGGGCACACTCTTTATGCCATCTATACAGTTAAATGTTGGGTAACATTTATAGGTTCAGACATATTTATTTTTTACCCTGCAGATGATGTTTTCATGCATATTCCAGGCCAGGGTTATGCAATCCTGTACACCAAGGGGTGCAGGATTTTATTCTGACCTATCAGACCACAAATTGTAAATGGTTAGATTTAAACAGGGAGAATTTAGTGTAAGGTTGATAGGAATGAAAACTTGCCCTGCACTCCTGTGCGAAAACTTGACCATCTTGGGACCATCTTTTTTACATTTATGGTATTCGGTAGACCCCCTTATCCAGAGCGCCTTGCAAGTGAGTAATTAAGAGTTGCTCAACAGCCCACTAGTGGCAGCTTGATGGTGGTGGGACTTGAACCTGCAACCTTCCCGTCCAGAGTCCAATGCCTTAACCACTGAATTACTCCCTCCATTTGGTAGATGTCCTTATCCAGGGTGATCTCATTTACACATCATTGGATTAACCGCCTTGCTTGGGAGCCCACCGATGTCAGCTTGGTGGTATTTGAACTCACAACCTTCTATACGTTTGTAGATGCATTAGCATGACCCCCCCATACCCCTATAGAAAATGGTCACATTTGCGACCAAATATATCCAATTGCGAAGAGTAACTTCTCCACCTGCGAATAAACAAACATACACGTTATTATCTGTAGATAATTCCCAAATTGATTTGGAGCCCCGATCCTTCACTTGAATTAGGAGACTCAAACCTGCTCCAGCATGACAATGTTCACGTGAACAAAAAGCCAGCTCCATGAAGATCTGCTTTACACCGGTTGGGAGATGTAGAAGATATCCTGCACTAGGGCCCCAAACCATATTGAAACACCTTTGGGATGGGACCCCATGCCCCCTCACATCACCCAACTTTACTTAAGCCCTTGTAGCTGAAATAGCACAAAGCCCGGAAAGAAAAGTCTTCTGGGAAGTGTGGAGAAGCAAATGAGAACTGGCATGGGAAGAAGCTAGATGACCAAAGGTAAGATAAGAGCGTTTATGAAATTCCAGAGAACACAGTGTGCAAAGTATTCCGTGTGGGTGGGGGTGTGGGTGGGGGTGAGAGCCAAGCGTTGCTGTGCTGCGAGCAGCGGGGGATGTGGAGGCGTGAACGGTCTGTCATGGAGTGGGAGTTTGGGAGTGTGTGGGTGGGACATCAGCCAATCCAATCGCATTTCTTTTTTATTTTTAAACCTCATCAACTTGCCTTTCTATAAAATTACCCCCTGCTCGAAAAGATGGACCGAGATAAGCGAGACCGCTTCGACAACCCGATGATTGGATCGGTCTAGTATCTGTCTCGTTAGGTGTGAAGTTGTGAGAAATAGAAAGGTTTTTCACCTCGTGCAGACTGGAAGAGCTCGGATGAATCCCTCCCTGGATGAGAAAAACCATCTGTGCAGAAACGCAGAACTTCGTATCCCGTTCTCCTGGCACACCTCGGAAAACAAGTTACCTGTTCAGAGAGGGCTGTTGTAGGAGGAGCTGTCCATCGTCTTCTCCATCTCCCCCCCTTTTCCTCTACACTACGAGTTCAGCATCGTCTCAAGCACTTCTTCCACGCTGGACGCGATCCTGCAAGGTTGCTATGGAGAGAGATTCGGTTTGTTCGCCAGGGATGGATGCTGTTACGTGATGGCATGTTCGCAAAAAGAAGAAGAGAGGAGAGAGGAGAAGAGAGGAAGGGAGGGACACCGAGGCACAAGTGCTCACCACGCATGCCTCCTGTTTCTAGGATACATGCTCAGTCAGATGAATTCCACAACGTGCATCCTTCACACCACAAAACACCATGAAATAACCAGGGACCAAAGAATTATGACGTTCCTTTTACTGTTCCTTTTCTGCTTTTTGATCTGAGCACATTTCTGCTCATCTGACACGATCATGTGGGGTTCCATCCCCATCCTAAACCACTGCTCCCTTTATCTCCATCTTTTACCACTGCTCCCATGATCCCCCATCTTCTACCACTTCTCCCATGATCCCCCATCTTCTACCACTGATCCCCTGCTCCCGCATCTTCTACTATCCCCATTCATCTTCTATCCCCCATCCCGTGCCCCCTCTCTACCACTGCTCCATTCATCCCCCATCCCTCTACCATCTTCTACCACTGCTCCCCAACTTCTCCCCTGCTCCATTCATCCCCCATCTTCTACCACTGCTCCCCTGCTCCCCCATCTTCTCCCATCTTCTACCTCTGCTCCATTCATCCCCCATCTTCTACCTTCTGCTCCACTGATCCCCCATATTATACCACTGCTCCACTCATCCCCCATCTTACTATTTCTCCCCTGATCCCCCATCTTCTACCACTGCTCCACTGATCCCCCATATTCTAATACTGCTCCACTCATCCACCCCCATCTTACTTACTACTTCTCTGATCCCTGATCCCCCATCTTCTACTACTGCTCCACTCATCCACCATCTTTTACTACTTCTCCCCTGATCCCCCATCTTCTACCATTGCTACATTCATCCCCCATCTTCTACCACTGCTGCACTCATCCCCCCATCTTCAACCATTGCTCCACTGATCCCTCCATCTTCAACCATTACTCCTCTGATCCCCCATCTTCTACCACTACTCCACTTACCACTGCTCCCCGATCCCACATTCATCTACCTCTGATGCCCTGCACCCTCCACTGACTTCCACTGCTCCCTTTAGCATCTACAACTGCTCAACTGATCCCCAATTTTCTACCAATGTTCCCCATATACCCTATCTCATACCACTGCTACCCTGAACCCCATCTTCTACCACTGCTACACTCATCCCCCTACTTATACCAATGCTCCCCTGATCCCCCCCAAACTTCTAGCACTGCTCCCCTGATCTCACATTCGTCTACCACTGTTTCCCTGAACCCTCCACCATCTTCCACTGCTCCCTTCAGCATCTACAACTGCTCAACTGATCCCCCATCTTCTATCGCTGTTACCCTGATCCCTATCTTCTACCATTGCTCCCGTGATCCCCCATCTTCTACCATTGTTCTACTGATCCCCATCTTCTACCACTGCTCCCCTGATCCATTCATTTCTTGGTGTTCAGGAAAGGCTCTTCTAGCAGTCTTTTAAACAATGTTCTTTCAAAAGTCTTCCAGTGTTGTTTTCCCTCTCAATAGAGTTTTAGACTAATGGTTTATGTGTCTACCAAATGTCAATAGAAATATGAATTAAATCCATTTATAGGTTGATGTAGTCGTGGGGAACACCTGTACCTGTTCTCAGCAGCTATAAACAGACTGTTTTACCTCATCCTGAAGTTAGTAATTGTCCGTCAGGTTACAGAGAAAACGTACAAAATGCTCACCCTGGAGACTCCTTCCATATTTCACCTGTTATTTACAGTATATTGTTATTTACAGTATATTTGACCACAAACAAACATATCTACTATGTCGATATTAAAACAGCCTTGAAGATGCAACCTGGTGGTTAACACATCAGCACATCACAACTTGTGTGTGTGTGTGTGTGTGTGGTGTGTGTGTGTGTGTGTGTGTGTGTTTATAACCGAGGAAACTTTTATCCTTGAATATCCACGTCTGTAATAAAGAAAAGAAGGCGACAACGATGGCGGATAATTACAGATAATTATAGATAATTAGTTTCTAATTATAACTTGAATCTCCTTCTAAGTCGGCACTCACAGCTTCTAGGTTACTTCGTGTTCTTCCATGAGTAGCTTGCACTGTAAATCCAACGTCCTCCACCCAGTAGGTCTAGACCACACGCTGTAGACTTACAGAAAAATGTATTAAATATCCTACAGGATGTGACCCCCAGACCATCAGGATTTGTATGAGATGCTGAAGTACTTGGGGTTGAATTTTAGCTGTATGTTTGCAGATGATACTGTGATTTTAGGTGAAGAAAATTTGATAGACACTTCGTTTTGTTTATCCTAATTTACCTGGATTGTCATATTTATTATTGGAGCTACAGTTAAAGATTATTCTGCTGATCGCTGTCTTTTTTTTGGGGGGGGGGGACTAGTTACATGTAACAGCGTTATCTAATTTAATTACAAAATGAAAGTTACTGAAAAAAATGTATTAATTCATTACAGTTACTTTTGAAATTGTTAAATATTACAAATAGGGTTAAAACCTTGAATAATATATATATATATATTATTGTAATAATATTGTATAATATTAATAATTGCTGTCTCGTTGGTGTGTGTGGAGTGCGTTGGTTTAGCGGTTAGCACATTTGCCTCACACCTCCAGGGTTGTGGGTTCGATTCCCACCTCCCCCATGTTACTTGCCAGTTTGTCCTGTCATAGCTATGAAAAGATTTGATTTGTAAAACAGTATTAAAATTTTTTTTGTCATGAAGTCTGGCTTTGTTGTGGCTGTGCTTAAAAAATAAATGAATATAAACATAATTCAAGTGATGAAAGATTTAGAAATTCTAACAGTAAACAAGAGTTGACTAACTACTGTAAGGTTTAACTGTAAAGTTATAAATGTTTGGAAATTATTTAGTTGGACATATCCATTAGAAACTTATTTAGAAAGATTACTTTTATAAAGTAATCGAAAAGTTACACTACTTATTACATTTTGAATAGGGTCATTTGTAATCTGTGATTTATTACATTTTTAAAGTAACCTTCCCAACACTACTCGCTGTAACGTCGAGCTTGTTCCTTTCGTTCATGGACGAGTGGCGTTCAAGAACAAATTTCACACATGTTTCATTGTAATTCACCTCGTGGGCAACAGAGGGCACCCATTATGTTAGAAGAGAGAGAGAGAAAGAGAGAGAGAGAGCGATCAATAGGCCATTGTTCCTCTAACAGCCTCCCATTTCAGTTCACAATTAGGCCCGTTTTCATTTGAACAACTTCCTCACACATATGGGAAGCATCTGTCCTGATGTTTGCAAAGCGCAAATTAAAAATCATTTTTCACTGACTTTTTTTGTTGTTGCTGTTAATCCCTCACTTCTTGGACGATCCCAGAATGAAACAATGAAGCATGAACTTTTCATCATTTCTCAGTCTGGACCTCCACTTGGCAGGTTTAAAAGATGAGGTTGAAAAAAAGAGATATTCACCAAAAAAACATGTGGGCGACTTTTTTTTTTTATCGTTTTCCATTTTGGACGGAGATGTTGCTCGGGCAGAGCCCGTCTTACTTATAAACTGTATGGCAAGCTGTCATGTCTCCGCTCCAACCAGACCAAGTAATAATCCCACTGTGAAAGGTAATACTGTGGTCCTGGTGAACACTACACAATCATTTTCCAGCAAAGACATATTTGAATGCTGATGTATTGTCAGGTCTTTTTTCCAACATACACTTTATTTCCTTTCAAATAGCAACTTAGCAACACCTTCATAGAAATCTCAGATCAATCCATCCATCATCGTGTCCACTAGAGGGCGCCATTTTACCACCTCCAACTTTCACTTTATGGACTAAGTGATCGGTGGTACAGGATTTTCACTCGGGCTACGAGAGCCAAATTTGTTCCTGCATGACAAATGCCTACATCTACATCAACTTTCCAGGGGTTGTAATGAATGGAAGAAAATGGGAAGAGTGTAGCTCAGTGGTCTAAGGTGCTGGGCTGCTGATCGGAAGGTTCGAGCCCCGGTATGACCAAGCTGCTGCCCTTGGATCCTTGAGCAAGACCCTTAACCCTCTGTGCTCCAGGGGCGCCGTATCATGGCTGACCCTGCGCTCTGACCCCAACTACCAACAACAAGCTGAGATATGTGAAGAAAGAATTTCACTGTGCTGTAATGTATATGTGACAAATAAAGGCTATTCTATTCTATCTCCAGCTCTCACCTCAAATTTACATTTGACAGACGCCCTTATCCCGAGCGACTTACAACTGAGCAATTGAGGGTTAAGGGCCTTGCTCAAGGGCCCACTAGTGGCAGCTTGGTGGTGGGATTTGACAATGGCATGTTATTGGATGGTCTACAAATATTCGTCGGAAAATCCGGAATGTCAGAGTGAGGATTATTAATGTTACACGGATAAAAATGGACGCCAGCAACTTTTTGCGTACTACACACAAGCTAGTAGGTCGGTCCAGAAAATAAAGTTGATGGACGACAACAACCTTAATCCGGACGGATTTGCGCAAAGACCAGCGGATATCCATGGAAGACTTCGGGCCTTGAAGCTGAGCCGATCCCGTGGTGGTCCCCTGATGACGAAGTGAAGCAGGCTGTATAAACGGGTGGACAAATTATTCCAAAAACCCAATTTTTCCGGATGTTTGTTAAACGATGGGATATGTATAAAATGTATCGGACTAAAAAAATATGTGAAATTTGTTTAAATTTGTTAAACGATTTAAGATCAAACTCGCTAGGAGGCTTAAAAGTTCAATCGCTCATAAAATGCTCCAAATCGCTAAAAAGTATTGGCATCCTTCTAACAGTAATATCATGATGAAACCAATCTCTGAGGAACAACACAACTTCCTTGTAAGGTCCACGAGGCTCGTTGTGGATTTCTTCCATGCAAAACATTTGTGTCCTTATGGAAACACTGATACGGGGATAATTACACCATTTCAGACTTGTTAGAGTGACGTTGGTTTACAGCACCATGGATCTGAAATTCCAAAAATAATCAGCGACACAAAGTGGAGTTTCTGTTAAGCACCTAGAGGTTATTTTCCAGGAACAGTACATCCCTAGTGGTCCTATTTATTCCAGAGTCATTTGTAATTGAGTGTGAAATGGTGAATTTTCAGCCGGAGATTTGACTTCAGGATTTACTCTTCAAGACACCAAGAATAGCATCACCGGAACATCAACCACTTGTGGGAGAAAGAACATCACCACTCCTGGATCACTAGAACATCAGTCCTCTGGGGAAGAACACTACTAGAACATCACTGCTCCTGGGTGGAAGAACATCACTAGAACATCACCGCTCTTGACAGGAAGAACGTCACTAGAACATCACCATTATTGGGTGTAAGAAGAACATCAGTCGAACATCACCACTCCTTTGTGGAAGAACATTACGAGAACATCACCACTATTGGGTGGAAGAACATCATTAGAACATCCCTAGAACATCATCACTATTGGGTGGAAGAACATCATTAGAACATCCCTAGAACATCATCACTATTGGGTGGAAGAATATCAATAAAACATCACTACTTCTGTCTAGAAGAACATCACTAGAACATCACCACTCGTGGGAGAAAGAACATCACTACTTCTGAGTAGAAGAACATCACTAGAACATCACCACGCCTGGATAAACGATCTGAAAAACAAAGTCAAAAATCTAATTAAGTAAAAAATAAAAATCTGACCTTTAAGTGACACAGAAGATCTTCGTCGTGCGAGTGTTGCGTGTCAGAAACCCCCTCGATGGAGCTGCAACTTCACTCCGAAAGTTCAGAGGCGTATTAAAGTGAGACTGGAGTTAATTATAAACACCACACGGGGAACCTCTCAGCCAGAAGAGGACCTGAGTGAAAACACATGCTGCTTCTCTTTCGCTACTCACGCCGAGGCTCCGGTTCCACCCCGTGGAGATCCACGACCAGCCAACAAACATCCCCAACCATCTCGAGATGTACCACCTCTGGATCCCAGTGCTCATGGTATTGCTGGTGTTTTTCTATTGTTTATAATCACACTCTTGATAACATCCATATGAGGATGGGTTTGGAGTCGCGTTCTTCTCAATGTTTCTTCCTCATTCCATCTGATGGAGTTTTTCCACAAATAATGCAGATACAGATTTCAGATTTCTAGTCTTATTTTGCATTCTTTCTTTCTTTTCATTCTTTTTCTTTTCTTTCTTTTCATTATTTCTTTCTTTCATTCTTTCATTTTCTTTTGTTTGACTGTTTGTTTGTTTGTTTCCTTTTCTTTCCTTTCCTTTTCCTTCTTTTATTTGTTTATTTGCTTTTTTTGTTTGTTTGTTTATTTCTTTCCTTTTCTTTCCTTTCCTTTCTTTCATTTTCTTTTGTTTGCTTGTTTGTTTGTTTGTTCATTTGTTTCTTTCTTTGTTTCTTTCTTTCATTTCCTTTCCTTTTGGTTGTTTGTTTGTTTTGTTCTTTCTTTCTTTCCTTCCTTCCTTTCTTTCTTTCCTTTCCTTTTCTTCCTTTCCTTTCCTTTCCTTTTCCTTTCCTTTCCTTCCTTCCTTTCCTTTCCTTTCCTTTTCTTTCAATTTCTTGTGTTGTTTGTTTGTTTCCTTTTCTTTCTTTTCCTATTCTTTCATTTTATTTTGTTTGTTTGTTGGTTTGTTTGTCTCTTTCAATCTTTCCTATAGAAAATCATATATTTTCCTTTTTTTCCTCTATTTAATCTCTCAATCTAATGCTAGTTCCATCTCTCTGCCTGCACGTTCTACCACACATGCTTCAGCTCATGAAGATATAGACAAAAAAAAGAAGCAAGTGTATTCGATATCTCTTGGCTGGTAGCTCCCCCCGGAGGGCGCGTGCTGATCTTGGACCGGGTTTTCGCGATTAAACGTCGCCAAATTATCGCGGAGGAATTCGATCCTGCCGAGACTCCGCTATGTGAAATCGAATACATATTTATTAAATTTTTTTCAACATGAAAATACCAACAGCAGAGGCTCGTTCTGCATCTTTAGAGAGACCATTAAAGCATAAAGAAAAATGTCATATAAAAAAACAAAATGCACATCTGGTCTCGTACGCGGAAGATAACGAGCTACGAGCTCCAACCTGAGATTTGTGTTTTTCCGTGAAATTCTGTCCACTCGACAGACGTGAGCTAAACATCTGTCTGGCACATGAACTACAACACTCATCTGCTCCCTCTCATAACATCTGTAAGGCTGTGGAATGAATGAACAGCTTTTTAATGTCCGATGTCATGCTCTCGCATCACGCCTTACTGTATTACGTTAATGCCGATAAAGCTCCGGCTTTTTTTGGAAAACCGATTCCACTACGGACTGGGAATGTTTTACAACTACAAAACCTTGGCAGACTTTTGACCATATACATCTCAATCCACATTTAGTCCCTTATTTGTTGTTATAATAAACTCCACTCTTATTGATTATTGACACTGGAGACTCCCTCCATATAATACATGCTATAAAACACTATGAATAAACGCTTTGCGAACTTTCCCGAAAATGAAAAAACCTGTCCAAAAAATAACCATGTAATACCTACAACCTCCTCCTCCCTCCATCCACACATGTATTAACTACCACATTCCATCCTTACTGTATACATCAATGTATTATTTTATACTGTTAATACATTTTAAACGTGTTATTGTTTTTTTATCACTTTTCTTAAAGACCAGCATTCAGGATTGCAGTAAACTAGCGTTAACGACACAAACAACTTACGAACAATTTCATACTACAGACGAACTCTTGGACCGTAACTCGTTCACAGGGTGGGGAACGGTCTGTTTCTCATGGAAAAACATACAGCAGTAACAATGGTTTGTTTAGCTCTACCTATGCAATATCCACGCAATAGCCACTAGGGGGCGATATCAAGTTTTTAATGTCCAACAACTCTATCTTTGTCCTTATGGCCTTCAGTGCCTCAGTTGCTTGAACCCAGCAGATCGCTTTTTGCAGCTATATCTATTAGGGGTTCAAGCACGTAGTGCCGAAACCTTATTGTTATTGTATATTATTATTATTATTATTATTATTATTATTATTATTATTATTCATTATTATTATTATTATTATTCATTATTCCCTAAAACTGATCGTGCATAACAAACCGTAAGTGCTAGATACTTGAAACTTGGCCAGATGGTAGAGCTCAATTTGGGGAGAGGTTGGAAAAGTATTGACCCTGTTGGACACTGGGGGGCGCTACACATTTTTGGTCATAGCCAAAAGAAGAAAATTTATCGTACACTCACACTTTGTACCTTATATCTTACCAAAATAGTTAGTAGACATGCGTAGTCAATAACGAATGCCAATAACTCGTTCTCAATGTGGGTTTTGTCTGTATCTAACTGGAAAAGCAACAATGCGCCAGTTTTATTTGCATAATAAAAGTTAATTTAGAAATAAGACAAAAGATTATTAATAATAAGGCTTTTTCAATTGATGAAAGTATTTAATCGAGATTAATCGCATGGTCACGAGTTAATAAAATAATAAAAGGCCCTCAAATCAATCCTTTACAAGTGTTTCATTCCCTAATAACCATTGCATGACCTGGCAAGACTCCCAATGCGCATATGGATTTATGCTTTATACAAATGTACTATTCGTATGAATGTTTTAAAGTAATAATGGTGTTTTAAATGACGTACACCAAAGCGAATTAATTAAATTTCGTGCCGCTAAAATGAATTCGCATAAATGCCTTGAAGTTCTTGCGGATAAATGGCACGGCTTAATGATTTGTTTTTTTTTTTGACCATATGGCAAGACTTGGCATTTTTCCCTGTTGTCGAACATCCAAGCGACTGTTCTTCGTGACGGAACATGTCAGATGTGTGCAGCTGTACTGTAATGGGTGTAATTCAACTCAGTAAATGTATAAAGTCTCTCATGTGGCACTTGTGGTTTCTGCCCTAATAACCATCTGAGATCTTTCTTTGAAGCAGAATAAATCAATCTTGTGGTTAAAATGAATTCACTTTCATTTATGGTATAATACAGCTGAACAGCTGAGGGCCTTGATCTAGGGCCCAGCAGTGGTAGCTTGGTGGTGATAGGACTTGAGCCCATTATCTTCTGAAAAGTAGTGAAACATCTTATCTATGGAGCATCCATTTTTTTTTCTCTTCAGGAACAGCACAACATTAGAGGTCCTCTTTATTCCAGAGTCTTTAGTAATTGAATATCAAAAAAACATCATCTTCAAGATGTACACTTCAAAACACCAAAAAGAACATGACCGGAACATCACCACTTCGTGGATGGTAGAACATCGCTGGAAGATTATGAAATTTCACTATCATTCGATACAGTTTAATTCTGTTCACACATTATTCCGTAGCAGCTTTACAGAATTTAAGTGACAAGGAAAAAAAAACATTGAGAAGAACCAGACTGAGATTGAAACCCATCCTCATTATGGTCCATTCATTAGACACCGATCTGGCCTAACATTAAACCTTGTCCAGGTTTGCTCTTGTGAACGAAGAAGATATTCTTTCCACAGCTTGGAGTGGGAGATCTCCTGCTATAGAGCTGTATGGGATGTTCTCATGGTCAAGGTGTCCACCATGTTTTATCTAAATAGCTAATAGGGATCTTATAGGGATCCCTAATAGGGATAGCTAACAGAGATCAGTTTCGGATTTCAAGAATCCATTCCCATTCATTCTCCCAGCTCTGATGCTGAGCGGAATTTCTCTCCTGGCAATCTCCTTCTGACATCACACACGTTCCTAATATTTCTTACAAGATTCCTGACAAACCACAAAGCCATTCAGATGTAAATGATCCCTAATTGATCCCTTTTTTATCCGTAATGTGACATGTATGAAGTCTGAGAGAGATTACCATCTGCACTACGTTAGTCGGAGGACAGCTCGGCGTCTCTATGATGTAAGGGTGGTGGATGTGAGCTGGAGTCCTGAGCTCCTGCGAGCGGGTTCCTCTCCGTCCGGGCCGACCGTAAAACCCGGAGTCTCTCGTCAACGGTCCCCACAACATGTTCAGGACGCTTCGCGGTTGATGCACAAACATCGCTTCTTCTCTCCCAGACTTTAAAAAGTCATTAAAGTCAGAGTTTTTCATCTGAACTCTGAATTTTAAACAGATGTCTCAGTGTTTCCTTCTCTGGGAGACATTACCATAATGACATTTAATGCTCGCTGGCATTTATACTGGTGTATACTTTGTGCGTTTATAGCAGGAACAACATCTCTCAGGACCACGACTGTGGACGATTAATCCATCCACACACACACACACACACACACACACACACACACACACACACACACACACACACACAGGTCAAGTCGAGAGGAAATGTATACATTTTACAAAATGAGCTCCAGGGTAAATATCATTAGGACACAATAATACAAACATGGTGCTAATTTGGGCTCATTTGGTGTGTGTGTGTGTTAAAGTAAATATTTTTGAATATGTGTGTGTGTGTGTGTGTTTGTGTGTCAGTGTATGTCACAGTAAGTATTCTGGGATTATATTTAAAACTCTGATCTGTGGGTGTGTTTGTATGTGTGTGTGTGTGTGTGTGTGTGTGTGTGTGTGTGTGTCTGATTGTGTGTGTGTTTGTATGTGTGTATGTGTCTGATTGTGTGTGTGTCAAGGTGTGTGTGAGTATTCGTGTGTGTGTGTGTGTGTGTGTGTGTGCGCGCTAATCCAGGCACTAATATCACTGTTATCAGGTCACACACTCGTATCTTCCACTTGATCACAAAAGCGAATTGTTGTGTAAATTAGACTCGAGTAATCATTTTACATTATACACTGATGTTAAATCCTGGCTTCTGATTGGTTGCTTTTTATTTCTCTATAAACCCCCTTGGTGGAAATAATAATCCGTTACAAGTGAAACTTTCTATCCTTCTAACACATCTAGACATTCTATACAATTGCGTGCTTCTAAACGATTGGGATAAGAATGAGGAGGGGGGGGGGGAGGGGGGTCTGGCATTCCAATACTTTTGATGCACTCAAAATTCCTTTTAGTGTCTTGGAATAATTTGTAGCATTCTAGTAATACGTTCGACGTGTGGTATATTCCTGATAAAAGGAATCTATTTTGGTATTTAAAAGTTATATCTGGAAACCATCACCAGCACCTCCCATAAACACACACACAAACACACACACAAGTCCACCCCCCAAGGATTCTTATTCTCTACACATGATTCATCTGCGGCCGTAAAAAAACAATTCTATGCAGTAAAGTGAGTCAGGAATGTAAGACACAGTTTATGCAGTTTACAACTCTGGAATGACCAGAATACACACACAAACTCGTAAAGCATCTCGCGCTCTTTGTATTTATCTGGACAGAAAGGACAGGCTTAAAGAACTTGTTATACAATGCACATCTGTACACACACACACACCCTACGTTTACCGAAGCGGAGTGTGTCGAGAAAAACACGTGTAATAACTCGCAAACACCTGTAAAGTAAATATTTAGGAGCAGGGTCTTGGCAGGAATGTGTCCTATCTCTTTTGTCGTGCCAAATGCAATTGCGAATAAAAGGAGTGAGGAATAACGAAAGGAATACGTTTATAAATGATTGAATGAGATAGATCTATCTATCTATCTATCTATCTATCTATCTATCTATCTATCTATCTATCTATCTATCTATCTATCTATCTATCTATCTATCTATCTATCTATCTATCTATCTATCTATCTATCTATCTATCTATCTATCTATCTATCTATCCACAGGAATAATGAAAGGAATACATTTATAAATGATGGAATGGGATCTATCTATCTGTCTGTCTGTCCACACATCCACAGGAATAATGAAAGGAATACGTTTGAATTGTTGCATGCAGTCAAATGAGGCAGGACCCAGCAAAGGCCATGATTCACAAGAAATGAGCAACTTTAGTGCCTCTCTAAGGCCCCCCCCCCCCCCCTCCCCCCGGCTTTGGTGAGTCAGGGATTTGAATTGACGACATTTCGGATAGAAAGTCCAATAGAAATTGTGACACTCCATCATAAAGAGACATTCTACACAACAGAGACTTTGCAGATGGACGACACACGGGATGGGACGGTCCGGGGGCGCACAAACTTTTGGCCAGGTAGCGCATTTCAAAAACGTTTCGGATTTCACGGGCAAATTGGGAGATGTACATAGACTGGCAGGCGGCCCTTTTCTTCTCATTCCCTACTAAGAGCTCGAGACTGGGAACGGGCCCAGCTTACATCAAGCTCATTCTTCACACACACACACACACACACACACACACACACACACACACCCCCACACACACCATTTCTAATGTAAGTTATAAGGCCACATTCACACTATTATTAGGAGATCTTTCAGCGCTGAAAGATCAGCATGACTGGGAACTTGGACTCCGAGGTTGACCAATTTTATATGCTCTTAAAGGGACACACACACACACACACACACACACACACACACACACACACACACACACACACACTGGCTAGTAGATCCATCTGGATGGGCTCCAAACCCCAGACCCTAAAAAAGCTGATGGGATTTTAAAAACATGGCTGTCTAGGCCGATCAAACTCCTCCAGGCGGAGAAGGAGCAGCGCTTTGCAGGACCACATACACAATTCCGTCTCCGTGACCACCGCGATGATGATCGGGTCCTGCTGAGTGCGTGTTATCGCGTACAACATTCCTGCCTTTCAGGAGTGATTTCAATTACACTGGGATCAATATTATATACAGGTTTTAATATATTCTAACACACGTGTCAAACTCGAGGCCTGCGGGGACGAATGTGTCCCGCCACGCCATGTTATTTATTTATTTATTTTTGGGGGTAAGAGCACAGTGTCAGGCATTGTACAGCCAGAGGATTAAGGGTCTTGCTCAAGGACCCAAGGGTGCAGCTTGGCGATACTCGGGGCTCGAACCTCCGACCTTCCAATCAGTAGGCCCTAGTGCCTTAAACCACTGAGCTACACCCCTGCCCATTTTATATGGCCCCGCAAGTGCTTAAAAGATGTACGATTGTCTTAAAATAAGGCTTTAAAGCATGCATTTGACAATAAATGACATCTCCCTCAATGCATGCGACTATGTTACCCGCGAAGTGACGGCATCCCGCCACTAGAGTGCAGGGTATCCCACATGTGCGTTTACAGAGGGTTATTTTTCCAACAAGCGGAATTGAGACATGTCCAAGAGGCGAAAAATTGATGCAGATGGAAAACACTTCCAGTAAAGATGTGAAGATGTTTGTGCTTGAAGGAGAAAAAACGCTATGTGTGTTTTATGTTATGAGGCAACATCGCTCATCAAACACTATATATTGTCTAGTTAGTGGTGAGAATGTGGAGTTTTTATCTGTTCTGCCCGGGTTTCCTCCGGGTTTTCTGATCTCCTCTCTTCTCCTCTGGGTCTCTCCCAGAAACACGCCATACAGTGTGCTATACTGCTCCTAGTGATGGGAATCCCATTAGTAATGGGTTCCAAACTCATTCTGACAGTTCCAGTGATGAATTCAGGAGGTGCTGATCAACTACCCCCTGCTGTTATCTTTTACTCTTTACCTGTCTGTCTCTGTCTCTGTCTGTCTCTCTCTCTCTCTCTCTCTCTCCTCTCTCTCTCTCTCTCTCTATATATATATATATATATATATATATATATATATATAGTATTTTGCATATTCAAATTAGAAAAATGGTTTAAAAGTTAAATTGAGTTTCATGACATGAAATCATGTTACTTTTTATTATTTATTTCAGTGTTTATGACTTTACTGTAAATACATTTAATGCACGCAACAGTACACATGAGTTTGTGTAAATAATCAGTACATTATTTAACAAAATTCCAATTTCCTTCACTTGTTTATTTGAGAAATACATATTTCTAATGCTTTTAAATAGAATCTTTTTTCTTTACTTCACAGTAAAAAGTTCCTCAGTCTTAGATCATTGTTTCCTTTTTTATGGGTCCCAGAGACAAGAAATCATCCATCATCCTGAGCGAAAAAACACAAATACGGGTTCGAGTGAAGGCAGAACGACACGAGTGCATTAAGTGTGTAAATGCACAAATATTTATACAGCTGTTTACGCAGAAGTGCATGTGGAACTAAATTAATGACAGACGTAACTGTAAAATAAACATCATTTAGGTGTATCAGCATGTAGGAAAAAGAAAATGAAAAAAAAAATAACATGCAAAAAAATGCAATGAACAAAGGTCAAAGGTTATTAGGGTTTTTGTAATCGTGAAATCTCAATTTTAGCTGCATTTTCAGTTCAGAAGGTCAGACGTGAAATCCGAAGGAAAAAATGAGGGATAAACTGTTTGTGTTAAACACTGATTATGGATTTGTTTAATATTACAAAAAATACACTTAATATGGTTCCTTAACTGGATGTCTATTACATGTAACGCATTCTCACACACTCCAAAACCAACGCTTCACTACGGGGGAAATGTTCTTATTATTATTACTATGTCTCTTATTAATATTATAATTAATATTATTTATATTTATTTATTATTATTTTTCAAATATTTTAAAATCTTTTATTTTTCTTTGAAATGTTACTGTAAAGGTACTATATACAATAAAGATAATTATTAGTATTACTATTAGTTATTAGATAATTAGTAGTATTAGTACTACTATTATTAATTACCATTTACATTTTAGTATATTATATATTTTTCTATATATTTTAAAATATTTGATTTTATTTTTCTGTTAGATGTTACTTTAAAAAGTGCTGTATAAAATAATAATAATATTAACAATAACAACATCAACAACAATAATAAAAATAATAATAATAACAATAATAATAATCAATAATAACAATAATAATAATAAAATCAATAAAAAGATAGTGGGTATGATTTTTTTTTTCTTATTTTAAAATTATGCAGTTCGATTCATGCCAAAATGATTGACTGTGGTTTTTCAATGAGAAGAAAAAAAAACATGAACTTGATGGAAAAAAATCACCATACAGCAAATAAATAGCGTTCACTGTTAACACCTTGCTTTATGATGGTTTATGTTCACACTGCCAGAGTGTTTTAATAAAGTGTATGTGTGTGTGTGTGTGTGAGTGTGTATTTTATTCTTTTTTATAAAGTGTGACTATGAACTCATAAATTTGTGGCCCCACATTAGTTTTTTCAAACCCTGTTTTGTGTTCTTTATCCCTCAGGCCTTTAGGGCATATTTGTGATCATTCACAAAAAAAAAAAAGAAATGTGTTTGTATACCGTACAGAGAGATGGATGATGGAGATTTATGAACAAACAAAGCGTACATACATACATACATACTTACAGATAGATAGATAGATAGGCAGATAGATAGATAGATAGATAGACACATACTGTGTCATAAAATAAATATAAAAAATTGAAAATCTTTGTAGAGTGCTGCATTCTTACCCCCCCCCCAAAAGAAACCCTCCCGTGAACCCGTGAAACTACATTAATACTTGTGATGGTTTTCTTGCACAAGTAGCATATATTATAATCTTATTATAGCAAATTATAATAAAATGTTTATATTTTAAAACGTCTCAGTGTTCATCTTCTCTAATAGATACCTGACTCCACGCGGCGTATCAGCGTATCAGCGTTTGGGCATATCACCGTATCACCCTATCAGCGTATCGGCGTCTCCTGACCTTCAACAAGCCAAAATTGTTCCAGAGTGTCGGAGAACATCCAGTGTCTTCCGCAGTTGAGGGTGTGATTACTAATATACAGATAGACGGAGATGGCGTGTTCTCCGTAACGGGATTAAAGCGGATTTAAAGCGTTCGGAGTTCGCGTGCTGTGACACAATGTCCTCCTGCTGACGAGACACCGGGAGGTGAGAGGATTAACATTTACTCAACTAGACTCATGGAAGTTTCTCATAAAAAGTTTTTCCCTTAAATGTGTTTCCAGTGATTTTTCACTCTAGACAAACAGTCCCAAACAGTACTATTAGATCCTTGATGCTCCCTCTTGCTCCATCTACAGGTAAGTCGTAGCCTCGCGGTTCTCGCGCTCTTTGGCTTGCGCTACAGCCACATTGATGCACTGCAGCCATTCCTCCGCGTGCTTCTCGTCCTCTGCTTTCAGCACGTATGTCTTGTCGTCCGCGAAGATCTCGAAAGCCCGAGGTAGGCCGCGCTCGCGCCGCTTTCTCGCCACCGTCTTCACGCTCTGCACTTTGCTTAGCTCGATGGTGGTGTTGTTGTCCGGCTCGTCCTTCTGGGTCGGAGGGAAACGGAGGAACCAGATAAGATACAGTGAAATGCAATTGTAATGAAGAATATATAGAAAATTAAAGTGTTCGAATTTTATTTGTCACATTTACGTTACACCAGTTTCTTTGCACCGGATCGGATATTTTCCCGGCTCGGGAAAAAGCCAACAAAATAAAATGATACGATCGTCATAAAGACGTCATGGTATTTTAATGCAGAATGTTTGGTCTCCAAGCGGTGAAGCAGTTTTTGAAAGGGTCATTAGAGAGTCGCTCGCCGTAATATTATACACGACCTGTCGCAATAAATCCATATTTCATATCCTGGTATTGTGTGTTAAATGCAGCTCTTTGAAGTCATAGGATCTTCTTCTGGATTTTTTTATCCTGCGCAAAGAAATGTTCTAAACACAAAGTCTGTTTGTTTATGTTGCTAGCTCGGGGATTTTAATTTAGCGGTAACGTATTATGTGTTAGCGGCCGGAGCAGCGCCTTTAAGAAGGTAGCAGATGACGGTAAGTCATGTGACTGAGGCGAGAGTGAGTCATGGACAGATGTGACGGAGAAAATGCGGACATTTTCGAAAATAATAGATAATAATTAAAATGGGAATAATGTAAGTTATGTATTGTTTCTGTGCGGGGTGTAGGGGGACCACTGCATGACAGCACAGTGAAATTGTTTCTTTGCATATCCAAGATTGTCTGGTAGTTGGGGTCAGAGATGATATAGCGCCCCCTAGAGAACAGAGGGTTAAGGAGCCAAGAGGGGCAGCTTGGTGATACCGGGACTCGAACCTCCGACCTGCTTGTGGATTCGTTCTGCTACAAAGGACTTAGTAAAATCAGGTACGGATTAAGTAAAACCAACCCTTCACTTCATCTCAATAGGACTGATGTCAGAGCTATAGAGAAGGAGATTTTCCACTTTTACCCGTCTAAACCATATCTTCATGATAGTTCAAATAACGTGAAAACTTTGGTTGCAAAGCACACGATTATGCAGGAGCATGAAATATTCCCTTGTCTTGGTTGCAGAAATACAGCTCCATGAACATCTGCTTTAGACGGGTGAAGAGTAGACGATCTCCAGCTGTAGAGCTCCGAACATCCTTTGGGATGAATGTGAACGCTGACTGCACCCCCAGGCCTCCTCACCTTCTCCCTGACATCACTACCTGACTTGACTAACACCCATGTGGCTGAATGAATTCCTCACTAAAATCTCCACACAATCTTCCCAGAAGGTGGAACATCATCCCAGAACATCGGAGGAATTTTTCCACTTTTCCCACTTCGCCATTACAGCGTGTGGAAGAATCACAGATTGACAGAAAAGTCATTCTCCAAACAACAAACCAAGATTACTGTGAGGACAAAAAAAGGGGGCGGGGCTTCCACAGTGCAAGTATATATAGCTGTCTGTCAGATTCACAAGCTGATTGGTTTATTGGAGAAATGTTACTTTTTTTTGTTCTATGTAAATCGTGTACGTGTCGGCTCACTCTAATCAAAAGTGTTAATTCGAAGTTGCTCAGGGGTCTCGCACTTATTCGACCTGGCAACCGCATTAAGAGTTAACAAAAAAAGAAAACACGACTGATGGCTTCACATCAACACAGATTACGATCATGAACAAAATCCAAGTATTTAAATATTATTTCAATGTGTTCAGTAATAGTTTTTTTTGGAGGTCATCTGAGCCCCTTTTCTTATCCTCCGTTGGCCAAAGTTAACTTTCGGTCAGAGTTACTGAGGTTTGGATCGAACCCATTGGGGAAAAAAAGGGACGAATAACTACAACAAAATTAAGAATATATATATATATATATATATATATATATATATATATATATATATATATATATATATATATATATATATATATATATATAAATATAATTTCCTGTTGGAAAAAAACGACAACTCCACTTTAGGAAACCCTAATCCCTAGGAATATCTACAGATATATATGTGGCGATCTTCTGGAGGTCTCGAAACCCTGGTTTATCTCCCTCTTGTCCCTCTTATCCCTCATGAGAGGCACTGGGAGATCTGTTCTGTGTTACCTTGTGTCCTGAATATCACCGAAGTGGACACACTGTTCCTCAAAGGAGCTTCCACAAGGAACAATTACAGCGTTCAGAGGCGGAGAACAGGAGGGAGAGAGGGAGGGAGGGAGTATTGCAACCCACTACAGGCCAGATTCCAATTCCCAGTGCTCAAGATCCAACGTCTGGTGGAACTTTGGATCTTAAAGTCATGAGAACAGAGACTGGGAAGCGGTTTGTGGGTTGGAATAGTTTTGGTTTGCTTTTATCCGCGGTTCTGTAACACGATTCAATGCAGGACAGAGATATTTACAACGCACGGTCGATGGATTACATTTGTCGTCGAGTCATCAACACTTTCAGGAACAACACGGATATTTCCTTCATTTACAGAGGCCAATACCATAACCTCCACATAACCTAAGCATAATACGCTCCCTATATTTTATAAAGAAATGATATTGTTGTTGTACCTGCATGATTGTCTGTATATTTTTGTAGAAAATTTATGCACCATGACAGACATATTTTGCAATTAAAATCACGGTTTGCTAACTTGTTCACAGTCTTTTATTTTGTAACACATTTATTATATAGCTGATTTATTTATAGTTCATTCATTCATTCATTCATCTTTATCCGATCTTCCCAATCTCAGGCATCTATGGGCATTAATTATACACCCTGGATGGAATGCCAACCCATCACGGGTCAAACACACACACACTCACACACACATTCATACACTAGGAACAATTTTCCAAGGTGCAAATCAACCTTCCATGCATGTTTTTGAACCGGGGGAAACCGGAGAACCCGGAGAAAAACCCCCTGAGGCACGGGGAGAACATGCAAACTCCACACACACATGGCCGAGACGGGAATCGAACCCGGACCCTGGCCGTGTGAGCCGAACGTGCTAACCACTAACCACTAAGCCACCTTGCCCCTATTTATTTATAGTTGTCTTTCATTTTTACCGAGGTTCATCAGGTGGACTTCAGATTATTCATTTACACAAGCATCAATTTTCATTTTAATATAACTTTAATGCAATCATTTTGATATTTTTTTATTTTAGATTTATCTTTGATGTTTATTTATTTATTTTTTTAAACAAAATATTAATTGTGATTCAACATTTAATAGCGGACCCCTGGAGTACCTCCATTAACCCCTAGTGGGTCATAAAACCCCCAGTTGAACCAACTCTGATTTAGAGTGTAAAATAAGGAATAAAGGAGGGTCCTGGTGGAATAAAATGATAACGTTAATGGTCATTTGTTAATGGTTGTTGGGATCATCAGCGTTTTTGGACTGTCTGAGCTGAGATTTGCGCTATTCTTTTTCCCTTTGTTTGGTTTGTTTTGCGTCGTTGGCACTTCGGCTGGGATTTTGTAATTGTTCACAAACCACACGGATACTCGACACTCCCCAGAGCCCTGTCCGTTACACACTGCGCTTCGTCAAATAAAATTATAGGAAAAGATCGGGATCGTAGGGATAAATCTTTTAGTTTTTTGCCTGAAAACCTTATAAACGTTAACGCGGCGTGTAATTGTAAACCGCAAAGTCGATTTGTATGCAGAACGGGGCTTAGTAACTTTACTAAATTACTTTCCTAGTAATTTATCACTTACACAGATTTCTCTGTTCGGAATAAATACATAAAAGATAGCGTCGCCAAAACGCAATGGAAAGCGAGACGATTTGTTTCCCATTTAAACTGAATAAATGTTCCCAATTTTCTCCATAATGCTTTTGGTTGGTTTGGCTTTCCCCACACTCCGAACAAACGCACCTCAATCGCTTTTTCGTTTCCCGGCATGCTTTTCATTAGGAAAAAAACCTTTATTTTGTGCCTTTTGCTCCGAGCTGGATTGTACCGCACCATCTTTGGCTTGCAGCTCAGCTGTTAAATTGAATCGCATTGTTAAATCGCAGACTTCACGTTTTTCCTGTTTTTCATTTTCCTCCCCGTTTTCGAGCCACCCCGAACTCCGATTTCCATCATTCCGCATGAAAAGCCATGAGTCACGCATTATAGCAATCGGGCCTTGGATCTAAGAGGACCCCAGAGGCTAATACCGCATCCTGTATTATTACATTCGGGGCTTAGTAAACGCTCTAGAACGTTATTGAGTGTTGGGAGCTCATGTTGGGTTGGACTTTCATCATGATTCAGTTGTGAGGAGGAACGCGAACACACCGTGTGGTCGTGGGAGGTGACGGCGTTAATGTTATTCTATTGCCTGGGAAAACCCTACGGATGGGTTCATTTGGACAAAAATAGTCATGAAAACTGCACTCCAGGGGCGTCCAACATTACAAATATTATGATCTAAACGATCATAACAAAGGACAAATAAATGTAGCCAGATTAGTGTAGACATAACCTTTATTCCTGGATGTTCCTTTTTAACTGATGAAGCCATGAAGATACACTTTAAACGAGAGAAAGATCTGCTTTAGAGCTTCAGAATAGTAAGGTGGTCGGGAGGTGGTAGCCCAGTGGTTAAGATGTTGGACTGGAAGATCACAGGTTCAAACCCCACCACCACCAAGTGGGCCCTTGAGCAAGGCCCTTAACCCTCAATTGCTCAGTTGTAAGTCGCTCTGGATAAAGGCGTCTGCCAAATGCTGTAAATGTAATGTAAACGTAGTAACTCAGTTGCGATGAATCGTTCATGCTGGTTGTATCCAACGGCTCCATCAGTACCGAACTTTACTAACACACTCACACGTGGCTAAAGGAATCTCACAGCTTTGGACGTTTTGATGAAGAAGGTGACGGTGCAGGAGATACTTACTGATTTCCCTTTCCTGAAGAGGAGCTGGTTACCGGCCAGAGTGAAGTAGCGCGTTTTCCATCGCTTGATAAACTTCCAACGCACCTGCTTCTCCTTCAGCGTTCCCTCGATGAGCGGCTGGCCGTCACGATTCACCACTGATAAGAAAAGATTTCACAATCTTGTTACTATTTAAAAAAAAAAAAAACAAACGTCCGGCTATTATACAGCTTTTTCCAAATGTATTTATGTTTGGAAAAACAGAATAGGTCACGTTAGTATATTAAAGAACTTTAATATATTAATTCTGATTAATACGTTATTATTGTTATTATTATTATTATTCAGATAAAGTGGTAGAAGATGAAAGAATAAATTAATGAATATTATTGTTATTAATTTCTTATTATTAATTCTGATTAATATATTCATTCTGGAATTACAAAATATGTCAATTTAATATATTAATGAACTTCAATAAAATAATTCTGATTAATATGTTGTTGTTGTTGTTATTATTATTATTAAGTTTTTATTATTAATTCTGATTAATATATTCATTCCGGAAATACAAAATATGTCACATTAATATATTAAAGAACTTTAGTATGTTAATTCTGATATTTTTTATTTAATATTTTATATTTTTACTATTGCTTATATATATAATATTGCTTATTTTATATATATATATATATATATATATATATATATATATATATATATATATATATATATATATATCAACTGAAATGTCAAAATGTCAAATGAAGTAAAACTTAAATATTGCATGCTGGAGTAAATAACATATTTATGCATGAGCAGGACAAAATAACATATATTTTTGTGGGAGCAGGTCAAAAGCAGGTCTCTAGGTGGAACTGGGATTTAAAAAAAAAAAAAAAAAAAAACATGGTCATAAATGCATGAATAAAAAATAGTTTGAATAACTGATGCCAGACTTCTTTCAAAATCAGAGCCCCAAATATTGATAATAAAAAGAACTATAAGAGTTGCTTGTTTACAATAATGTAATACTGTAAACAGCAGAAGGGCCGTATTTCATTGGGATTTGGTTAAAAACCTAAAGCGGGTTTGAGGGTCTCGTTACAATATTAAAACATCATAATGTTTCGAGATTAATGGTGTAACTGGTGAAAGTCTGCGATTTCATCATGGACAGAACAAAGAGCGAAGAGGAACTCCGCCGCAGAGACATACAGAGATTCTCCAACGAGCCGCTCTAGGGTTAGAGGTGTTTCGAGAGTAACATGCGTATCAAGAAAGGAGGAATATCAACTGGAACACGAGGAGTGATTGGGAATGAGTGTAACCCCTGGCCAAGATCCGGGTGCTTGGAAAAGAGGGCTTCCAGGACACGCTCCAGAAGTACGCGTTGTTGTTGTGCAAGGTGACTATTTTGAATGTGATAGTATGGAAACATGGATAAATAAACAGCGCTCCAAGGCGCTCTAATGAATCTACTGTACATGCTTTTGGACCAGGGGGGAACCGGAGAACCCGGAGAAAACCCCTCTGAGGCACAGGGAGAACATTCACACCCCACACACGTACATGGCGGAGGTGGGAATCGAACCCCCAAGCATGGCGGTGTGAGGCAAACCACTAAGCCCCCACAGCAGCTTTACACAATACGCTTAATTATAGTATGTGGGAATGAAACTTGTTTTTTTCCTGATTATTCCTTGTTGAGCGAGCCGAGGCAACGGTGGCAAGGAAAAAACTCCCTGAGAAGGTAACAGGAAGAAACCTTGAGAGGAACACAGAACCCCATCCTCATTTGGGTGTTTTTGTCTTGCGTTTAGTGTATCCATGGCGGTGTAGAAGTGTCCCCAGTCTCCGAAGTGTTTAAGGCCATGTGGAGGTGCCATCATTTGGAGTCATCATTTGTATCGTCAAACTTGGGACCTTTAGCAATATCTTTATACCCTCACAAAATGTACCTTCAACGACAAACAGTAAACTGTGAAGACACAAGCATTACATTTGGTAGACGCCCTCATCCCGAGCGGTTGAAGGTTAACGTTCTCAAGGGCCCACAAGAGGCATCTTAGTGATCCAGAATCCAGTCCAGAGCCCACAAAACCAGCATCTCCCAAATCAGTGTATCTGAATGTGACACCAAGGCCAGACTGTGACAGGACACACTCTACCCACTGTCTCCTCTGTGTGTTTGCTCGCTCTGTATTAGCCGAGCAGCGAGGCGACAAAGCGCTCCGCCAAGTGCCCGCGTTGGCCAATTCCCGTAAAACAGGAAGCGCGGTTACAGCTTTTCCAGGACGGCACAAAGCACCCCATTGTTGTTTTTTTTTTCACAGCAGCAGCAGCAATGAGGAGAGCAGATGAGAATCTGACGTTCGCTTTGATATCCGTGTTTACTATTAAGTAAGAGCAATCTTTGATGGTTACCAAACACTGAGACCTTGCGCTGCCAGAGACCTCCTCCTCCTCCTCCTCCACCTACACCTCCTAGGGTTCTCGTACAGAATGTTCACATTTTATTTTAATCTCATGCCACTGTGCTGCAGGCAAACAGCCTTGAAGTTTGGGTTTAACATAGATCCTAAAAAGGGAAAGGTATCTCTGATGTCACTGAGTAATCAGGACCAAACCGGGGTTTTTTTTTTTTCAGGAGAAGTTTAAGAGCCAGATAAATCCTGCGTTACTGAGATATATTGTATTAGGTATCAAATGACCGGTTTCAACCTGTTCATAAAACTAACAAGTACACTTGGCAGAAACCCTTTTATCCAGGGTGACTTACAACTGAGCAATTGAGGGCTAAAAACCTTGCTCAAGGGAAAATTTGACTGGGGGTGGGATTTGAACCTGTGATCTTCTGGTCCAGAGGAAATTGCCTTAATCACTGAGCTCAACTTCTCATGTACATCATGAGCTGTGCATCTGGTGCTATATTGACCATGTGAACCCTGTCACATGTGACTTTCTCTCAAGAAGCAACATGATCTCACATCTACACCAACTCTACTCTGCGGAATTTACTTTCAATGAAGATGAATATCCGGGTCAAATTTTGCCATTTTGATGCCATCCGCTCCAGATATAAACCCTAAAGATCTGCTCCAAATATAAACCTGAAAGACAAATATAAACCCAAAGATCTGCTCTAATTATAAACCCAAAGATCTGCTCCATATATAAACCCAAAGATCTGCTCTATATAAACCCAAAGATCTGCTCCATATATCCAAAGATCTGCTCCCTATATAAACCCAAAGATCTGCTCCAAATATAAACCCTAAAGATCTTCTCTATATATAAACCCTAAAGATCTGCTCCCTATATAAACCCAACGATCTGCTCCATATATAAACCCAAAGATCTGCTCCATATATAAACCCAACGATCTGCTCCATATATAAACCCAAAGATCTGCTCCATATATAAACCCAAAGATCTTCTCTATATATAAACCCTAAAGATCTGCTCCCTATATAAACCCAACGATCTGCTCCATATATAAACCCAAAGATCTGCTCCATATATAAACCCAAAGATATCTCTAAACCCCAGCTCCCTATATAAACCCAACGATCTGCTCCATATATAAACCCAACGATCTGCTCCATATATAAACCCAAAGATCTTCTCCATATATAAACCCAAACGATCTGCTCCATATATAAACCCAAAGATCTGCTCCATATATAAACCCAAAGATCTTCTATATATCCTAAAGATATATAAACCCAACGATCTGCTCCATACATAAATCTGCTCCCTATATAAACCAAAGATCTGCTCCATATATAAACCCAAAGATATTCTCCATATATAAACCCAACGATCTGCTCCATATATAAACCCAAAGATCTGCTCTAATTATAAACCCAAAGATCTGCTCCATATATAAACCCAAAGATCTGCTCCAAATATAAACCCTAAAGATCTGCTCCCTATATAAACCAAACGATCTGCTCCATATATAAACCCAAAGATCTGCTCCAGATATAAACCCAAAGATCTGCTCCAGTTCTAAACCCTAAGGATCTGCTGTAATAATAAACCTGAATGATATTCTGTGTTTGTTTGGAATTCCTCGAATGATTCATGGAGATTCTCCAGAAATCCCAGAGTACAGATCGTCATTCTGCTTTACCCCTGATCATCTACAGGGAAAACTTGGACACTCACATGCTGCTCCGACAAACCTCCTGCTGAGGAAATCCTCTATGGGACTCTTCGGGGTCGTGTTCTCCAGGACAGGAGCTCGAATATTTCCAGCTGTGCATCAACGATTCCAACCAGATTTATGAAAGCGTATCAAACTGCACACAGTCTGGAACAGGAACTGTGTGTAGTGTGATCTCTGTACTGTGTACTGTATGGATGGAGAAAATCCTATATATATATAATACATATCAATATATTTATTTTCACAGAGATCTTATTACACATCTGGATCTGTACACTACACACTACATACACTACACACAACTAAATCCTCCACCACACTACACACTACAGACACTACACACACTTAATCCTCCACCACACTACACACACGACACACACACTACACACACGAAAATCCTCCATTACACGATGCACGCTACACACACTATAGACACTACACACACTAAATCCTCGTCTACACTGCACACACGACACACACTACACACTCTAAATACTCCATCACACGAAACACACTAGACACACTAAATCTTCCACCACACTACACACACTAAATCCTCCACCACACGACACACAATACACTCACAACACACACTACACACACTGAATCCTCCATCACACAACACACATGTACAGACGTACAGGTGCTGGGATCGTAACCCATGACCTTCCAATTCTCTCTCTCAGAACTCACTCACTCATTCACTCTCACTCACTCTGTCTATCTATCTGTCTATCTATCTATCTATCTACTATCTATCTATCTATCTATCTATCTATCTATCTATCTATCTATCCATCCATCCATCCATCCATCCATCCATCCATCCATCCATCCATCCATCCATCCAACCAGCCATCCATCTATCCCGACCCAGCAGTAATGTTGTACTATAATTATAAACTCTATCAGAGGTCATATTCTCATGGTCCCACAGAGGGTTTATATCTGTACTAACGCGGTCTTGCCGTATATAAACCGTTTTAAACAGGCGTGACAAATGTGAATGAAAAACAACAGTGATCGCACTGGCTCTCTTTCCCCATTATATTATTTTACTACTTTTGTCTTTAATCGTAATGAATGAAAGATGCAGCAGCAAGACCCAGGGAGACCCAGATCTGTTACCCCGAGACACATGTACGGTTTAAGCCTCGGCGTTTCACAGTAAACCGAGGCCGCGGGTGTAATCAGAATCGCATGTGTGCTGACTCACGGAGCGGCTCTTCGAGTCTGAGGGGAGCGATCACACGAGAGGATCGATCGTGTGCACCGAGACGCCACCAAGACTGGGTTTCGTGACTCACGTCAGATTTCCTAAGAGCACGGATCGCACGGTGGCCTGCATGTGGTGCAGTTAGAGGAGAATAATCAACACCAGCGTGATGTGATTAACTACACCATAATAAAGCAAGATCTCTCTCACGCTCCACAAGCATCCTGAGGGGTACACTTAGGTTACACTACGTTCACTCTGCGTTGGCAAATGAATGAAAGCCCGGACAACAAACAATAACAAACGAATAAAGAAACTTCAGTGCATCCACTCACGCTTCCTAAATTTCCCCCCCCGAATTACACCTACTAGCTGCGCATTCACAACAGGTATGATCTCCTCACTATATTAGCGTACATTAGCATGCATCACATAGCGTGCATCACATTCCCAAATCCGTATTACGGAATAAAGCGCATTTTTCTTTTGTGAATGCAATGCGCTTCCTATATAACCTAAACATATCACCAGTTTATATGGAAAACAACCGGAACAGAATTCTTAAAGGAGCCACGTCCCATATTTTACAATTAAAACCAACACTAAACAAGTAACATTGTAATTAACAAGAAATTTATATTAACAGAATAATTTAATATAATTGTATTAAAGGGAGAGATCTGTTACATTTAGTTATAGTATTAGAAACATTAAAAGTATATGGTACATTGTAAATAATATATAGATATATATATATATATATAGATTAGATATATATATATATATATATAGAACACATATAAAGTATACACACACACACACATATATATAAATATATACACACACCACACACACACACACACATATATCTATAATATATATATATATATATTATACATATATATCTATATACGTCTCTGTATTTGCATTTCATTAAATGAAACATTAAATGAGTAATGTCAGTGTCAGTTGTCCCTATACTGTTGACCAAACTGTGTACTCGTACCAAGACTATATTGTGACTATGTTTATTTTTGAGATGTTTCTCTCTCTCACACACACACACACACACACACACACACACACACACACACACACACACACACACACACACACACACACACACACACACACACACACACACACACACACACACACACACACACACACACCTGCCAGATTATGATAAATAGGTTTTCAGTTTTTGGATAAATAGGATATGACAGTGTGACGGTTGGTCATGACGACATGCGACACAGTGGAAAGCTTTATACCCAAACATTACAGCCGTAATTTGTTTATTTA